>JAHWFP010058989.1:0-19202 GCA_023313725.1 Lithobius niger
TGTTTGCGTTTTCGGGTAGCAACGCATTTCGTTTAAGTGTTATGACGGCGCTTCCCTGCCGTTCGCGCTAGGTATAGACGAGTCCACTTCTCCATGAAGCGGGGAGGGCAGATGCTGGCCAGCATGTCTTTAACTGCGTCGTGTACGCGCCGGCGATCAGCAGTTTGTTTCGAAGAAAGTAAGCAGCTTCGATGGGACAACAAGCCCATGCGGATTATTTGTAAATAAGCTGCCCCCTACCCACCCCAGTTTTCTACTTTCACTGATTTTGAGTATTTGGATTAATAGGCCTAAATGATGACACTCGGCTATTTTTGGCTCGTTCACCGCGTGTTTTGAATGGTGCCCGCATCAAACGTTTTTCGGATCTGGGTTTTATAATCCGTCTAACCGAACGTGGAACGGTTTCCGGTTAACCGTGTAACCGATCCCAGCCCTAAATGTAACTTTAATCCAAATAACTGACGGTTTGATCTTTGTGTGGGATTCATTGGTTATTCACTCCAGACGGACTTTATAAGTAGCCGCGGCTTTTATAATTTGAGGAGTTGACTTACAAACAGCAGCTCTGGGAGGTTTAAGGCTCTGTTTTATCACTTAGAAACAAAACTGTGAAACTGTTGATCTTTCATGCGTGTTTGAAACATACTGTTTGATAGACTGTAACCAGCCTGGGCTGTTCAGTCTTGCGGACGACTCAAGTGAGCGTTCAGTATTGCTTTTTCTATTCGAAAAACTAATTGTTTGTATTCTGAAACACAAAACGTCGTTTTAGTCTAAACTTGTGAAACCGAATTACATGTTGTAAATTCAAACTTTGTGCTTTTAAATAATTTATTTCAAAAGCTTTCGTGCAAGCTAAATGTAAAGTGTGCTTTTCATTCCCTGTTGTTATAATAAAAACCAGGAGTTTTTAACTTCAGTTCGTTTGCTATTTGATTAATTGTTTAGGTGTTAAATAAATATGTAGCCCATCTTTAATTTTAGCTCTTGTTAAAGGCACATAAATCCCTCCGTCCTGGCCGCTTTACTCATGCGTCAACTGCGCTAAAATATAGTTCACACAACCGCAGCGCGCATTGCTCTGTGAAACAAGCATGACGTCACATCCGACGCTAGATCATACTCATTTCGGAGCCGCGCCATGCGACACATCGTACAAATGCTAAAAGGCAAAGGTGGAGCGACGAGGTAAACAAACACTGGCGCAGATGACTGCACGTTATGATCATCAATGTCTCCTGTCTGTTGCTGCGGTAAAATACCCACACGTTAGTTTTATTTGAACAAAGTTGACCAAATAAAAGATTCTGGGGGTCTTTATTATGTGTTGATGTCGAAATTTACGTCCTATCGTTGCCGACTATGTTACGTATATTAATTTATTGGCCATTTCAAGGAGGCATGCTTAGGGAGCGGTCATTATGTATCGCTTTTTTTTTTGGGGGGGGGGGGGAGAAGATATCCCCCCTCCTTTCTTCGGACAGTAAGTTTACGCCCCTGCGACCGATCTCATTATTCCTCCCAACCGTTATTTTTTTCCTTGTAGCCTAATTTGTGACTTAATGTTTTAGCATTATGCGGGAATGAAAAACGGCGTTACTGTACAGAAACAGCTTACCATAAAAAAAAAAAAAGCTTCTCCCGACCGACCCTAATTATAATTTAATTTGGTACTGCAGCTAAACGTTTTTTCCTTAGGCCTTATGTCTGCTACGAGAATTTACGTCTGAAACTCAATCCGCAATTTAATTTCTTCTCCGCCTTTGGTTTTGCCCATCACCATGTCAGGATCCCGACACCCCTGCCCCACCCCTTCTTTAATCCTAGTTTCTTGCGGTAAGCATAGGATAAACCTAATTGTTGATCCAATTCTCGTTTTGTCCTTTCCTTTACCGATTCGGTAACAAATCTACTTGGTGGAATAGATAAATGCGTTCATCACTCGCCATTTCTCCAGATAAGCTCAGAACAAGGTTAACTGGGATTGAAGCTGCGTACCTCGAGAAAGGCAGCTACTATCTCACTTGGCTTTCGCTCAAAAGCGGCAAGTCACGTGACTTGAAGTGCACGAAGAATCACTACGTCACAGACTAGGCGTGTAAACATCGCGTGACGTCACTGTTAAAAGTAGCCCAAGAACGCCCGAGCAGCTTTCTGGCGGGAGTGAGATACTCCTCGGACCGAGCGGTAAAAAAGAAGCTTACTAGCGTACACGCGCCACATTTGTCATCGGGATCGTACCCTAAGACGATCAAATAAAAGGTAAATTAGTTCATATAAAACTATTTCCGGTAATGTATCGAGAAAAACGTTAAAAAATACCGGAGGGAGTTATGTGCCTTTAAACAATTAAATTCCATCGCTGGTGGCAGTGAAATACCAGCAGTATTAAGGTTAGGCCCCTTTAATTTAGGACCCGACGCTCCATCCCCCATGCTGGGACTGTAGCCCATGCTGTGCTTATGACATAAAAGTCGCAATAATCACCGCAACACCTTAAGCTGAATCTCCGTGTCAAACCAGGAAACCGGGGGCGTTACAAGCACCTCAGCCGTCGTAGCGTCCGCCGTTACAGAGTACAGCTTGCGTGAGTTATTGTATGCAAGCAATGATGTAGGACAAGAGTTTGCCTTGCGACTTTTCCAGAGTTTTAGCTTTTTACCACGCTGCTTTAAAATGTGGTGTGGAACGAAGTTTTTTCCGTTTTTAAGGGGTCTTGGCTTATCTCGACACAGCTCGATATGACCCAAGAGTATATGTTAAAAACATGTCCATGCCTGTTTTATCCCGCAGTGCATGTTGAAGACAGTGCTATCCCAATTCACAGAACTCGGGGATGATTTAAGGAGATCTATATTTAGTTTGCCAAGATTTGTGGTCTGTTCGTTTCCATTATCTGTTTGGAGACTGGAGTTAGAGAGGTTCAACATAAAATTTACAGTACAATGGTCGCTATTTCCAAAGTGTCTCCCCACACGCAGATCATACACCAGTCTGTCATCACAAGTAAACACCAGATCAAGGATACTTTTCCCCCTGGTGGGTTTGTTAACAAGCTGTTGCAAACCAAGTGGTGTAATTAAATCCAGAAAATAAGTGTGGTGACTGTCACTGGACGTAGATCTGTCCCAGTCAACCGTTGACAAGTTAAAGTCACCCAGTAAGATCGTGGAATACTCCGGTAAAATCGAATTTCGGAAAAAATTACAAAGGTTACGAATTTTACCGTCAATATAACTATTGGGTAAATAACACACACATGATGAAATTAATTTTACAAGATGGTAAACAAATAGCCAAACATACCTCGGATACCCCCACCCCCGTCACAACCAGAGGGAGATTTGAACGATGAAGAACCAGCAATCCCCCCCCCCCCCTGCTTCCCCAGTAAGCTGCACATTTATTCTTTAACACCGGGATCCAGATAACAACAAACTAAATACTGAACTGTGGAACCCCACTGAATTATTACACTAAAGCAAAGTTAACAATTTTTCAATAATTTGAAAATGGAAACCACTTTTTTTGGGGCTTCGCCACCCTGCAAACCTATGCAAAAACCCCACCATGTAACTGCTTGTGGTAAGGTCTTTTGAATCCAAAACCTGCAGCAAACTAAATGCCATTATGAGCACTACCAAAACATAATGTATAAGATGTACTGTAATTCAAAGTTGGTTCTGACAGTTAAAAAAAAAACATTGTAAAGCTTGCTGATTGAATTCGTCTTATCAACTAAATTCGTCTATCACAGTGTCGCGTGTGCTTAGCATCCATTATTTTCCCAATGATTTTTCAAGAACTAGTTCAAGTACGAAAAAAACTGAACATTAGTGCTCAACTTACGAATTATAAGCAGAAAAGCATTGCATACAACACACTACGTTGTAGCAAGTCATGAGACTGAAAAAAAAGTCTTAACAAGGTCACCTAAAGTTCTGGCAACCTAAATATTAAGTTTGCAACTAACAATTTTACAAAACTGATTTAAATTTTGTATCTTTATTTTAGTTATAGAGTAATTACCATACCAGTTTGTTTATGGAAGCTAACTATTAATAAAGTCTTAATATGGAAGCTTAGTTCTGTCTAATGTTAAGAATGTCAAGTTACAATTCCTTAATTTTACGTGGATGTTATTTGCGTAAAATATGGCTTCTGAAGTGTAAAACAATTAATGCCAAATAATTGCAAAACTCGACTTAACTTTAGCAAAACTCAATAAAATGGAAAACTAACATTAGGCTCTTAAGGGGAAAGTCCCTAGATAAGATTTACTGACTAGAGCAAAACATGTCAGTAGAGCAAGGGATGATGGAAGAGAAGGTTAAGTAAGGGAAAAGTGTATAGTGTAGGGCCAAGTGTACAAGTGTTAACATTAGTATAGTGTGTTGTAATTAGGGATCGACCGGGTAACAAAAAACCGAGTCCGAGCAGAGTCTTAGTAATTATGAATACCCACCGAGCTGAGTCCGAGTAGTAAAACCTTGTCGTCGATTTTCAATTTTTGCTTTATGTTTAATTTGCAGCTTTTTTTTTACTTTGGTTTCGTTCTTTTTTTTTTAATTTCGTCCAGTTTTGTATTGTTCATAGTATAACAATGAACGAAAGCAAAAAAAAGGACGAAACCAACTTTAAAAAACTGTAAAATACCAGTAATTCTTCCGAATTTTTTAATTATAAACTTTACGTTATTAAATAAAGTGAAGTCAAAAATTAAATTGACCAGCAATTCTTTGTTCCAAATTTTTTAATAATAAAGTGAAATGAAAAATAAAATACATTTTGGTTACTTTGTCTCACAATAGGCTTTTTGTGGGCTTTAATACTTTAAGCAATGATGTGGCCCAAGTGGAGTAACGACGTATATATACTTCGAAACTTTTATGGGGAAGTGCGGGTCGAAAAATGCAATTTTCGGCCAAAATATCGACGTGAGAAAACCTGAAATTCGCTACCCGATATGTTGTGCATCGATTTCTGTAAACAAAACGTTGTTAACGATGCCTATACTTTTATAAAAAGTACTTTAGTTGAGTGCAGTCTCACTAAAAACTGCAAAAATGTGGTGTTCATTCCTTTTTCCGAAGTTCAAGAACAAAAAAACTGGTCATTTTCTTGACAGCGGTAACGATCGAACCATTTGACTGGGCGCCGCCATCTTAGGTTCATTGAAAAGCTGGAATTGCCCTCTATTCGGGCCTCTCAACACATTTTCTCGATGCCCGTTTGGCATTGGCCAGTCAGATGGAATGTAAGAGGCTGTTATTGGCGGTCTCAAGCTGCCTTTCCAAAGCAATTGGAATATCGCCTTTCCTCATTGACCAGTTGGGACCATGTGACCGATTTGGCGCGCTCTCATTGGCTGACGGGTGATTTCGTAATGGCCGCCATGGCGCGCTTCGGATTTCACGTGAGCGCTTATGTTCAGTTCGTTGTTTAAAATCACGAGAAAGATGATGTTTCACAACATTAAAAAATTAAAACAGCAGCTGCGATGTACAACTAAAATGGAAAAGGTGCCTATAAACCTTCACACTATCGCTTATCACGTGGGAACAACGATTTTTAGCTTAACTATCGCCGACTTAGACACGTTTTCTCAACACGGAGATTTTCAATTTTAGTTCGTTTACAGCCAATGGTAATGAAAAATAAAATTGGTTCTCCTAAACTATTAAAGCAATTTATCTGATTTTTTCTGTGCACATTAAAGAATATCTATTGCGTGGAAGTAGTTGTAGGAGGATACAGAAGGCATAAATGAAACTATGAAAATAAAAATAATTTTTTCAACACATAATTATTGCCCTGTTTGTACTCGGTCGAATTTTTACCAAGTCTGAGCCGGGACAAAAATAGCATTACCCGGTACCGGGTCGGGTATTTACCCGGACTCGGTCGAACCCTAGTTGTAATGTAAATAAGTGTATGAATGGTAATACAAATATCTGAAATGAAAATAATACAGGGTGGTCCACAAAAAACTGACGACCCAACATTTTTACTGTCTGCAGTAGAGCTGCAGTCCAACTTTTCTAGTTAGCACCCCTTAGAACCAGGAGAGGACGAAATCAAATCTTATGAAACGGGAAGATTTTTGTCCTTTCCTGGTTCTGAGGGGTGCTAACTAGAAAAGGTGGACTAAGAAAATGTTGGGTCGTCAGTTTTTTGTGGACCACCCTGTATAACAGAATTCAAACACCAACTGTCCTTTTCCTTTTGGTTGGGTCAAGGACTAGCTAAGTCACGATTCGGGAGCAAGGGGCCAAAGTGGCTAACTCCTTTTTATTCACGATTCGGGGCCAAGGGGCCAAGGTGGCTAACTCTTTTTTAGTCTCCATTCGGTAACAAGGGACCAATGCTCAGCATATGCTCGGTTTTGGCCACAGTTTGGGGTCAAGGAACCAAGTTTTCTTGACCTTTTTTGATCAAAGTTTGGGGTTAAGGGACTAAGAACAAAGTTTGGTCACAAATTGGGGCCAACAGCTAAGTCACAAGACCTTAATTTGTAACACGCTATTTACGAATAGCAGGGCACACCTTGTGTGAACGCACGTGGTGCACCTTGCAGTTACATAAGCTGTTGGCATCCTGTCAACTTCCGTCTACACCGGAAGTTGGCCGAACGCTAACAGCCGGGAACGAGGCTACTCTATTGTTCAAACCAGTTAGAGCCGGCTCCAACCTGTTTGCGGTTACGCAAGGTAATGCCTCAGGCGACTTCTATTGTTCTGGCCCGCGTGTAAATACGAGGGCCTGGATCATGGGAAGGGACTTGGTGTGGGGCAGACGACTCGAAGGGTTGTCTCCCTGGACTCTGCTAGGATTAGACCTAGCTGCAACTTGTGCATAATATGTGTTCTCAGTGCATAGTCCCTTAGCTATGCAGTAAGGAGTAAATTGGGTTTGAGATTATTATTGGATTCAATCGTCTATACTCCCTGAGTACGTCACATATTTTGGGGGGCTGCCGTGATTTGAACCTAAACCTTCGGGATAGGCAAGTCATGCTTCCAAACCTTCGGGATGGAACAAGCATGAATAAAAAATTGTGAGCGGATGATTTTTGCAAAATTTTTCTTACCGGAGCGGGAGAAAAAATAACAAGCGAAAATTGTTAGGGAATTTATATTTCGAGAGTTGAAAGCTACGGAATACGACAAACCAATTTTGGGTCATTCTTTTTGTCATTGAAATCTTCCGGTTTATGACAAAATGGTAACCCCGTTTTTTACGCAAGTAATAAACCTTAAACTGGGAGGTAATTTGTAGACTCTTCGAGATTTACAAAGAACCGCACTTTATTCTTTCCCGATGGTAAAGGACGGCTCGAATAAAGTCACCAATTTTCTGAAAAGAAAATAAAGATGTTCACAAAACACTGAGTAGTGAAACAAAATCGCTACACAGATATTTGTAAGGGTTGAAAAAGTGAAGGACGCACTTTAGAAGCTACGAGCGAAAGTCAAATTGATCAGTGGTGAGCTAACTGAGTCCTCATCATTTTGAAAGCATTTTGGCTTTTGCTTAAGAACTTAGGTTTGTGATGCAAAACAGACTTAAGTTGAAGTGCAGTAAGTGTGGATATAACCCTTGGAGGGGTCCAGACTGAAGACGCACTTCGTAGAGAAAGAAAAGCGGGAACGCTAACATTTTTTTCTTACCAGCAAAAATTACGGGTTGCACTGCTCGTAATTCAGCAAAATGAACCTCCTATTCCACGACCATTAGTAATGCAAAACTTGGATTTAGGTAAAGCACGAAAAAGGACGAATACTGAGAATGGTAGAAATACTACCTTAGTTCATGAAAATGAGGAAGGTTTTGACACTTCTTGGGCGGAAGACAGGTTTTAACTCGGAATGGATTTATTCAGATTCGAACTTGTCCCCGCTAAGACTGGCACGTCAAAATACAGGAAATTGAGCAAAGTTGGAGCTAAACTTCGCTTATTTCCGTAGTTGGATAGTTTACTATTCAACGATCTGGAGTAAAGGTAAAGCTGACGATTTGCGAAGATAGTCCGAAAGAAATAAACTAATTTCGGCAAATTGGCGACTTGACTTGGACGCAATTTTTTTATTGTGTTCTGGAAAAAGTGGGTTTTTTTTTTATGCTGTGTGTTTCTGGAACCGGAAATGGTTGCCTGGAATACGGACGGGATGGGATGTACAGTGACAAATTGTGAAGAAAAAAAAAGAGAAAGCATATTTGTCGTATGTACCTTTTCTTTCCCCCCCCCCCCCCTGTTCCTGGAGACGAGAACAAGTACGGTTCATTGTCGAATGGATTACAGGGAATGAAGGGCTGTAAAATTGGTTTAATCTAGTAGCTGTCAGTAGGCTTTGGATTGCTAATGGTTAAAGACATAACTTTGGAGGGTTAGTAGGTGAGAAAGGTTTGTGATTTGGATCAGAAAATTCAAATGCGCAGTGCGGCCTTAACCACTAATTTATCTTACCAAACAATGGGTTTTGAAAATGGAAAATTAGGAATTGGCTGGAGTTCGGGTTGAAACCTAATTTTATCAAAATTGGACCTTGTCAGGGCCATTGTCAGTTGATCGAAATTAATTGTGAAGTTAGGAAAAGACTTACAATTTAATACAGTAACTGGGCAACCGAAAATGAGGCATCATTCCACAACCTTGTTCTGGTACCAAAACCTAGAATAAGAGCGTGAACAGGCTGCCGCATTTTGACCCGTTTGTCGCATATAAAAAGAAAGCACATTTTTTATTATGTCGTACAAACGAAGATCGCATCCGCATATACGCTGCCTGCAGATTTCTCAAATCATGCACGCAGGAATATGTGCAGTGACGATCCACTAAGAAACCTATTTTGTTTTGGTGTGGAACAAGGAGAAACCGAAAATAGGGTGATTACTGAAGGCTTTTATGCAGAGCGATCTAGGCAAAAACCGCGGATCAGCTATGCAGGGAAGCACTTGTGTGTACATGGCGGAGCTTTGGTTGACCGGAAGGAATCAATTTAAATCAAGCTATGAAGCATACGGACGGAGACTGATTTAAGGGGCAGTTGTGAAAAGGTATTTTCATGAGACTGATGACAATTATTTTAGTTTCAAATGATTGTTCAGCTCGGTAGCAGACACACTGTTTTGGTTAGTTGGTCTTAAAGGGTCAGCTAGACGACTACAATGTGAGGTAGCCTGTAAGGCGTGTAGCACCATCCCGACGGAATGGTTTATTCCATAAAAGACGCGATATGGGAGTACGGCACTCTCGGCGTCTGGTCACTAGACTTGGTGACGTGAAGGCTACGACGGTAGTTCTTTTTAAATGTGTGAGAACCTCAGTGGGGAACTCTACCCGCATGCGGGATGGCAGTGCAAGGTCAAGCTCTACGTAGCGTGTTTGGTTAAAGCTGTAGGCTCGCTCTAGTGACATTGGCCAGATGCGCTTTACCAACACGTGAGTGCTGCGGTCTAAGGGCACAATCTATGAAAATGGATTGGAGAATTAGGTTGAATGAACGGATTGGGGTAGAGTGTTCGCTGCGTGATAGGGCAGGTGGTGTGGCAACCAACCACCCTTGAAACCAGAGGCACTCCGGACGACCACAATTCCGGAATTTCTGCTTAAGGTTGGAACATTACTTTTCCCAGCAGGTGAGCAGAAGAGGTGAAACAGACCCTTAACTGTACACCACAGAAGGCAGTGGAGGGAGCGCCACATTTTTTTCTCTCTCTCACTGACTATCTGGTTGCTGGACGTGCTTTGCACGAATTTGACGGTGGCTCCCATTTGCTCGTCCGCTTGAGAGGGCACAACCGATGGATGGGACCACCATGGAATCGTCATCAGAAACGTGGAGGGCACGTGTGGGTGGTTCTTTGGAACGAAGACGAAGAAGGACTTTGTGCTGTTCAAGGAATTTGAAATGCAAGCTGTTTGTGGAGTTGTGGGTAGATGCAGAATGGATTGCAAGTTTCGTTGAAATGGTGCGATGCCGACCATAATGTGATGGCCGGAAGTGGCATGGACGATGGGTGCACCGAAAGGCAGCCACAAATTGGCGGCCTGCGTGAGATCCAGAGTCAGGACGCTCGTAGCAGAGTGAGTGGAGAAGTGTTGTGGACGCTCGTATTGGAATGATGTGGTATTCTTCAGTGGAGTAGGCAGAAGGGGAGTGTATCGGAAATGCTAGTCAGAAAATGGAGGTCGGCATTGACCATCCTAGGAGGCATGGGCACGGTGGGCCCGCACGTTCCCAGGTGGGACCCTGAGTAGTATGTCTAACTCTAGAGTGTAGTACTATGTTACGGCCTAACAGAGTCCTATGATTTTTCGGTAGCACATTTGAATCCCGGGGGGGGGGGTGGAGCGTGCATCTGGGGGGGTGTCTGCAGTAGCCCTGATGCCCCTAGCCGTGCCTGCAGTAGCCCTCAGACCCCTAGCCGGCGACCCCCCTGTGGGCTGGGGGTAGAATAAGCCCACCGTACCCCTGCGTGTCGTAGAAGGCGACTGAAAGGGAACCCGAGATCACGGTCTGCTAGTGTGCCAAGGGTCTGCATGGCGGAGGGTTTTTAGTACGTCTTGAACAGTAGCAACCTCAACACTACGGTTTGCGAGTGCGCCTACGGTGTGTATGGCGGGCAGGTTTAACACCCGTCGCGAGCACTAGTCGGAAAGAGGTGAAGGGACATCCGGACAAACCGGGCCCGAGGTGGCTGCTTAGAGGATGTTTGGTGCTTTGAATCCCCTTTTGGGTTTGATTCCAATTTGCCCGTTCTGGCCACTGGGCTTTTCATCCTCATCCCCCAGCATGTTGGCCGTGTGCTGCAACCTAGTAATCCGTGGAGGCGGAGATCCTGGCTTTCGGGCTTTGGCTCCTTATTCCGGAGGACGGGTGGCCTGGGTGAGCCGGCCTAAGGTCAATCGGCTATGACTTTTCGGGTCCTGTCGATGTGGGGAGGTGGCTTGTGCTGTATCCATCTGCATCACGGACCCGAACTGTTTGGGTTATCGACGGAGGTGGTGTGTACGGCTTCCTTGGTGGCCTCGCCTCTCGGCATGCTTAGGCTGCCACCTCACCGAGATAGACGGCGGTGTTAGCTTCCTGGTGCAGGGCCCTGGATATGCGGCTTCCGGCCCTGCATCACCCGAGTGCCGCGCGGGGTTTTTCTTTTCTGGGGGGCGTGCCGCCGCGACTTCTTTTTGCTCTACATGGCAACTTCTTCCCCCCCCCCCTCCCCCGATAAAATTTCTTCCCCCCAAAATTCTTCCCCTCCTCGCCGCACTAGCAAGCGCCAGAGGAGGGAACCCGAGATGGTTGGGCCTGGTGCCCAGTTACCAGACTTTAGTAAGAGTCGGGACCAATTCCCGAAGTTCCTGGTGGTGACAGGCGAGGGCCGAGATGTTACACAACTCGGTCCATTCGCTGTTCACAAAGCTCTGAAAGGGATCTGTGGTTCTGATCTGAAGAGTGTCTCTCGGCTCCGTGCTGGGGGATACCTTGTGGAAGTTGCAGATGATGGTCAGGCGAAGAGGCTTTTGAAAGCGAGTGCACTGGGGTCATGCCCAGTGCATGTCGAGCCGCATCGTACTTTGAACAGCAGCAAGGGGGTTGTGACATGCTTTGATTTGAGGGGTCTCAGTGATGATGCCACCCTGGATGAACTCAAGTCACAGGGTGTTACGGCTGTGAGGCGTTTGACACGGAAAGGCGAGAATGGTGCCCAGCCAACTGACACCTTTTTCCTGACCTTTGATACGCCAGTTGCACCGCAGCATATTACTGCCGGTTACTTGCGCTTGAAGGTCAGGAGTTACGTTCCGAATCCGATGCGGTGTTTCCGCTGTCAACGCTTCGGCCATACCAGCGGCTCGTGTAAAGGTAGGCCTACCTGTGTTTCCTGTGCTCAGGCAGCCCATGAAGGCGCTGACTGTGCTGGCCCGAAGCAGTCGTCAACTGCGGTGGTCAGCACCAAGCCTCTTCACGGGACTGTCGTGTTTATGTTGAGGAACGTCAAGTGCAGGAACTAAAGGTGAAGGACGGGTTTTCCTACTCGGCGGCCCGAAAGAAAGCCAAGCTATCGGCACCGGCAATGACTCGTTCTTTTGCGCAGGTGTGCAGTGCGCCAACGCCTGGCCCAGTTAGTGAGTCTGCTGATTTGGCAGATTTACGCGCTGAGCTCAGGTCTTTGACGAGGACGGTGGGCAAGCTTATTACTTTGTTGACCCAGCAACATCCATCTCTGCAGGGTCTTTTGGGTCCTTCGGACCCGGTTGCTGCCTTGCCGTCGACATCTGCCCAGCCTGCAAATGCTTCTGCTCCTGCTGCTGTTCCTGCTGCTGTAACTGTTCCTAAGCAGGTTAAGGCTTCAGCTAAGCCTCCGCCTGCCCGGAGTGAACCACAGAAGAAGAAGGCTCCTGCTGGTAAAGCCTCAACACCACCCGTGAGGACGTCGCCACCAGGAGAGAAGGTGAAACGGCATTGAACGGCCAGCTTGCTGAGGGGTCCGTTGTGTCCCCTCCACATCTTGATACTACTTTGCCCATGGAGCAGGGAGAGATTTCCTGTTCCAATTCTCCAGAACTTTTTCCTCCTTCCGAGAACAACTCCGTTCTGAACCTCACTCCATCTTTTGAGTCGGGTGAGGATTCAGATGTTTTCGGATCGCCCAGAGGAGGAGTTGAGGAGAATGATTCAGTCTTCAGCCTGCCCTAATGCCTGTGCATGCCATCGTTCAGTGGAACTGCGAAAGTTATCGGACCCATGCCGAAGAGCTGCGGCTGCTTTTGTCGCATTGGCGACCTCTGTGCTGCTGTCTTCAGGAAACTTGCTTTAAGGCGTCAGATAATCCGGTTGTTCGAGGTTATTCTGTCTACCGTCTGGATGCTGACCCTGTGCCACGTAGCACATGGTGGTGTTGCAGTGCTGGTTCAACACTCTCAGCCACATGCCAGTGTGCCTCTGCACAGGCTTCAGGCGGTAGCAGTTAGAGTTTCTTTCCACTTCGATATTACTGTCTGTTCGCTTTATTTGCCACCGGATGAGGTCTTTGGGGTTGGTGACCTGGAGGATCTGGTCCGCCAGCTTCCTGTCCCTTTCCTGTTGCTGGGTGACTTTAACAGCCACCACGTCCAGTGGGGGGGACCTCATACTGACAACAAAGGGAGGATCCTTGAGGAGTGGATGCAGAGGGGGTCCGTCTGCATCCTGAACGATGGAGCCATGACTCACTGTAATCTGGCCACAGGCAATTGGTCAGTGGTGGACTTAGCCTTCTGTTCGCTAGCCATCCCAGTTCATTTCACTTGGGCTGTCACTGCCGATCTGCATGGTAGCGATCACCTCCCCATTGTGTTGTCCACAACACAAGGGGGTACTGTGGCCTCCAGGCCGGCTCGGTGGGCGCTTAAGCGAGCTGAGTGGTCATCCTTTGCTGGGGCTGCTGTCTTTCAGCGTGCATTTGAGGACTTTTCTGATGTGGATGAACTTTCCACTCATTTCACTGATGTGGTCCTTGCTGCTGCTCATGCTACTATCCCGCGTTTGTCCACGCAGCCGAGACGAGTTCCTGTTCCGTGGTGGACACCAGCCTGCGGACTGGCCATTCAGGCTCGCAGGCGTGCATTGCGTGCATTTACGGTGAGTCCCACTACTGAAAACTTTGTGGCCTTTAAACGCTGCCGTGCCCGTGCCCGGTATGTTATCCGTGAGGCTAGGCGTGCTTCATGGTTGGCTTATATTTCGTCAATCACACGCTCCACGCCTTCTTGGCAAGTGTGGAGGAAGGTGCGCCAGATCTCGGGAAAGAACGTGCCTTCCCTGGTGTCGCAGTTAAAGGTAGCGAATGCCGTGATTTCTTCTGTGCCGGATATCGCCGATTGTCTTGCGTCTGCATTTGCGCGGGTCTCGAGTGATGAACATTATGATCCTGGTTTCCTCGGGATTAAGCGTAGAGAAGAGGCTCACTCTCTTGACTTTCGCTCCGATGGGCTAGAGGAGTACAATTTACCGTTTACCTGGCAGGAATTTGTTTCAGCTTTGTCCAAGTCGCATGACTCCGCCCCGGGGCCTGATGATGTTCACTATCAACTGTTGAAACATCTGCTTCTTGCCTCCCAGCAGTTCTTGCTGGGGATGTTGAACCGTGTGTGGGCAGAAGGCTCTATTCCAGCTGCATGGAGGACAACAGTGGTCATCCCGATTGTAAAACCGGGCAAAGACCCTACTTCCCCTTCCAGTTATCGCCCAATCGCTCTGACTAGCTGTGTCTGTAAACTTATGGAACGGATGGTCAGTGAGCGGCAGGTGTGGGTGTTGGAATCTCGGGGATTCTTATCTGCGTCCCAGTGTGGCTTTCGACGGTTTCGGTCAACTATCGATCATCTAGTTGCCCTTGAATCAGATGTGAGGGAGGCTTTTCGCCTGCGTCATCATCTGGTTCAGGTTTTCTTTGACTTGGAGAAGGCTTATGATACGACCTGGCGTTATGGAATTCTCCGTAATCTCTATGACTGTGGCTTGAGGGGACGGATGACGCTGTTGCTTTCTGCTTACCTCTCAGGCCGTTCTTTTCGCGTTCGTGTCGGGGCGACTCTTTCCCGCCCGTTTGTCTTGGAGAATGGTGTGCCTCAAGGAGGTGTTCTTAGTGTCATCTTGTTTGCTATAGGGATCAACCCCATTGCTCAGCAGGCTGCTGTTCCCCAGTCATTGTTTGTCGATGACTTCGGCCTGCGCTTTCGGGCAGCTCGCATGCAGACCTGCGAGCGGCAGCTACAGCTGGCGATTAACAAAGTCCAGACCTGGGCGGTCAGTAATGGTTTCCGGTTTTCTCCGGACAAGACTATGTGCGTCCACTTTTGCCGCCAACGAACACTGCACCCAGATCCTTGCCTGTACTTGGGACAGGCACAAATTCCTGTTGTCCTACAGGCACGTTTCCTGGGTCTGGTGTTCGATTCCAGGTTATCTTGGCTTCCACACTTGCGTCAGCTTAAAGACAAGGCTTTGCGGGCACTTAACATCTTGCGGGTCCTGTCGGGCACTTCATGGGGTGCCGATCGCACTGCCATGTTGCGCCTCTACCGGGCCCTTGTCCGCAGCAAACTTGATTATTCGTGTATGGTCTATGGTTCGGCTAGTGACTCGACTCTCCAGATGTTGGACACTGTGCATCACAGTGGCCTGCGTGTGGCGACTGGGGCATTTCGAACTTCTCCAGTGGTCAGCATCTATGCTGAGGCCTCGGAGCCACCTTTGGCCATTCGTCGGCGACAGCTTGCCATTCAGTATGCTGTGCGTTTGCGTGCTGTGCAATCCAGTCCTGCTTGGTCCATGGTTTTTGGGCCAGACTTGCGAGTCGGTAGACGCAGGGTGGGTAAGGGTGATTTCCGTGATAGGCTCCAGCAGTCCTGTCAGGAGATAGCCTTTGAAATGCCCTGCGTCTTGAGGCTTGGGAGAATGCCAGTTGCCCCCTTGGCTTGTCCCAAGTGGCAGTTTCATTTTGCTCTGGCGTCCCTCCCGAAGGGTTCCACTCTACCAGCAAGGTACTTACAGGAGTTCCGGCGGCTGAGTTCTCGGTACGCCGGTTATCAGCGCCTGTTTACTGATGGGTCGAAATCTGATGTTGGCGTGGCGTGTGCTTGTGTATGTAGGGGAGTAATGGTTGCCCATCGCCTTCCATCAGGCTATTCTGTGTTTTCTGCAGAGCTTTTGGCTCTTGGTTTGGCGGTGGAATGGATCCTTGACCTTCAGGGCACGCATTTCATTATGTTCAGTGATTCCATGAGTGCCCTGGAGTCCTTGGCGAATTACAATCCTCGGAACCCCTTGACACCACGTGTTCAAGCTTTGCTTTCCCGCTTGCCTGTCCAGCGGAAAATCGTGCTTTTCTGCTGGATCCCGGGCCATGTTGGGATAGCAGGGAATGAGCAAGCTGATACTGCTGCGAAAGGGGCCCTTTCTGGTCCTCTCGGTAGGGATCTCAGCCTTGTTCCCTCGGACGCCTTTCCAACTCTGCGTCTGAGGTTACGCGCTTTTTGGCAAACCTTGTGGGACAGACAGGACGGTAATAAATTACGGGCCATTAAAGGCACTGTCGAGGAGTGGCACTCGGCGTGTTGCCGTAGTCGCCGTGAGGAGGTTGTGTTGGCCCGTTTGCGCATTGGTCACACCCGACTTAATCACTGTTTCGTTTTGCGGGGGGCTGACCCTCCTGAATGTTATTGGTGTCGACGGCCACTTACGGTCCGGCACTTACTTGTTGATTGTCGCCATCTTGATGGTGTTCGCCGTCGTTTCCATCTTCCGCATGACATTGCACGTCAGTTGGGCGATAAGTTTGTCCTCCTGTCCGGTGTTTTTCAATTTTTGCAGGAGGTACAGATGTATGACAAGATTTAGATTAGGGGTTTGAATAACATCTCTGTAATGTATGGTGCAGTGGCAACCCGGACCACTGCACTGTGACTGAGGTTGGCGCTAATGACCAAGTTGTCGACGCACCATTAAGACTCAATCCCCCCCCCTAGCCGGCGATGCACGTTGCCCGACCGGGATAATTTACCTTATCTCGGACGGCTAGTAGGTAGTGGGCAAAGAGCCGTCGATGCGCGTTGCCTGACCGGGATAGTTGAGCCTACATCCCGGCTGGTTGGTAGGTAGTGGGGGCAAAGAGCCGTGGTTATATTATGGTATGTCGACCTGTTTTCCGTAGTGACGATCTTCCCCCTGGCTAAAGGTTTTTTTTTAATCATTGATAGGAAAGAGGCAGGGTTGTGGACTGCAAGGACAGATGTAGCGTGGGGTAGAAGATATTAAAATTTAGGTTTAAAAATCGGCCAGAATATATTGAGAGTTTCAACGCGTAGATATGTTAGTCTGTATGTTAGTTATTTCAGGGTGAATAGAGTATCGAAAATGGCGGTGTATGTTCGCAGCTGCAGGATTTATTCATGTTTTGTAGGCCTAAAAAAATCAGCAGCGTCGCACTAATACATACGTAAAAAAAAAAGTCAATTCGGTACGGTATTTACCCAAGAACTACCCAAACTGTCCCGACGAGGAGGTAGACAGGCCGCCAATGGTAAGGCAACGGAATTAAATACTGTAAGAACGACATAAACCGGATTAAATCGTGTCAAAAGTTGTATTTTACCACCATTCACAGCTCAAATTTTGGGGGCCTGTGTGATGTTAGCCAAAACACAGACACGTTTCAAAAAGACTCGTCACTAAAAAAATATAGCGGATATACAGAAATTTGCTGCGTATACAACGCCGGTGACTTAAAAATAAACGAAAGGGTAAAAAAATATAAAAAAAATAATATGAAGCTCGCCCTGTGAGTGTCGTGGGGCAGTGGTTAACAGCCGCCGCAGTATAGCCCCAGGACGGCGGCGTGGGGCAACGGTTGGGGGATCCGGGCTTGCCGGAGAATCGGCTGGCGGGAATCGGCTGGTGGGGCACGTCGGGGGGGGGGGGGAGGTATATGGGGGGGCTAGCGATGGCTTGGTCCCCAATGTGGGGGCAAGCGATGGCTTGGTCCCCACGCTCCTACCTCGGCAATAATTTGAACTTCTGGTTCTCCCTCCTATATAGGTCAGTTTTAAAACCCGTTAAAAGTGAGAAACCCTCTAAAAAATCCTATTTGAGATCGTTTCGTAATGTACGTACCTCTGAATCCAGCAACCCGTCCATCACGGTCGTGGCGATGATTACGGCCAAGTTCTGTAATGCCTCCCGCTGTGCTGCGTTTAATCCTGCTGCACTCATCAGAGAGATCGAACTACCAAAGGTCGAAAATACGAGCATAGTCAGTTGAAAACATCCGCCCAATCGTGGCAAGCCCCTCCCACTCGAGAAAAAAAAAGGCGTGGGAACTCAGCATTAGTAGCCCCGGATAGGTCTATAGGTGTGGGATGATATTAAAAGGACTAATACATCAGACGGTCTATTAACAGAAAGACATCGGATCACGAGGTGAATGAAAATCCCAGCCAAAATAACGATAATGGAAGAGGTCTAGCGATGCTGGTTAAGGGGCGTTTGTAGGCTATTGTTAAGAAAGCGTGGGATCCCAGACGACAAAAAAAATAAAATAACAATAACGGCGGGTTTAGGTTATCCCATTGTTAAGAAAACGTGGGATTTACACCTGAATCTTAGACAGAAAGTAATAACGAAGGGGTCTACGTCTAAGAATGGAGGTTATGGGCGTTTGTAGGCTATTAATAACTGTCAAGAAAACCGTGGGATTTAAACCAGTGAACCACCTGCGTCAATTCATTATAAAAAAACGGGACGTGAGAATATCGCCAATGTGTCTAAGCAGAGGGGGTGTAAATAATGATGGTGTGAAACGAATATCCAGACAGGCGGCGTCAGTTTTTTTTATAACGCAAGCTTTTTACATAACCCTTTTTACACTCAAAAAGAAGAAAACGAACGTACCTGGTGCAAAAAAGAAAAGAAAATACCCTCAGGTCGAGTAGGCGGAGCGTAGATGACGTATAGGCGCGATATTATAGGCCGAAAACGTGACACGTGGTAATGTGACAACTGTGCAATAGACTGGGCGTACTGCAAAATGAACCAATGAAGGAAGTACCTTTAACGTAAGGGTATTACGAAAAGAAACGACTAGGATTCGTCGGACGGGTCTCCACTTGAAACAATGTAATCGGGCGACCTATAAAACGGCCAGCGCGAGCCGCAAACAATCAACTCGCCGGCTGTTCCTCTGATCAACAGTTGCAGGAAAAAGGTAAGCACGTTGTCATTTATGAGTCTTTACATTATTACGGGGGGAAAAAGACAAGTCTGTTAATGTGTTGCTTTTCGTTTTTTACAGTTCAACAATCCAAAAAAAAAAGTGGGCTCAAGTCTGTTCCGTAGCAGAAAAAGGTAGGCTTATTTTGTTCAGTTATTTTATTTACGTGTGTAGGTAACTAAAAGAGAGAACTAAAAGAGAGGTTTCTCTCTCTTTTTTTTTCGTATCTGTAGGGATTAAAAACAAAACAAAAAAACAAACCCAAAAAATGGCGTCATCAACATCATCATCAGCAGCCCAGAATGTGGTTGAATGTCCAGATACTTATTTCATTGGGGGCGAAGTTTTTGTACAAGTAACGAAATTCTAAGGAAGGATATATATCCAAATCAGAGAATGTGTTACGCCCGCCGTTGGCCTCATCGCAGGCCGTAGGGGCGTAGCAT
>JAHWFP010058990.1:161-11671 GCA_023313725.1 Lithobius niger
ATGACCAAGCTGTCGACGCGCCATTAAACCTCATCTCCCCCCCCCCCATCTGTTCATGTGTGGATGGGGACTGATTTATTCCATTACGTGCTGCTTGTCATATGTACTGATCTTTATTATCAAAACTGGATGGTCACATAAAAATCAAGATGTTTTTCAAATTTTTCATGCGGTTTTAATGTGGAATGCTTATCGTTGTCTCGCTTCGTCTCGTCAATCTTTCATCCTGTCTCGTCATATCCCGTCGCGAAAAGTCTCGTGCAATTACGGAAATGCACGAATTACTGAAAAACTTCCGTTGAAAACGGGGGGGAAAATGTCAACATTCTTAAATTCGTCAACTAGACATTTTTTCCTCACGAAAGAGCATGGGAAAACATCTGAGAACAAATAATAAACGAGAACACAATACAGCACGATTCTTATCATTTAAAAAGTCAAGGAAAAAGTTTAAAAAGGAACCTGTTAGGCAAAAAAGAAAATTTAATGCATAACTTCTGTGAATCCGTGGGAAGGAAAACGTGGCTTATTCTATTCAGTTAATACTGCATTAAACTTATCTTGGTTACTGAACAATTATGAATGAACAATGAAAGATCTTATCGTCTCATAAGTTCTTCAACCTACTTCCGAAATGTTAAAACCACGACTGAAGCACTAACTTTAGTCAGCAAAAAATAATTATCTTGGTTCTCATATATGTAGAAACCAAAAGTCGATGCGGGTGGGCGACTTTTTTATTTTATAATTTTAATCTCCCAAAATCTGATGCGTTGTGCCTGCTTTTTTAAAAGAAAAAAAAATATTTATTCAATTTATAAGTAATTCCAATTTTTTTTAAATAGAAAGAAACCCGCAATAGCGCTGTTGTAAAATTCTTCCTTAAAAAAACTGATAAATGGTGCCCTTTACATTACTTCAAACTTTCACTGCATGAAATACCGGATGGTCATATTCCTACCCTATGTCACACTTAGTGATTCTGGGGATACAAGACTTGGCGAGAAATACTTATTCTTGATCTTGTCTTGACTCCTATAATTGAAATTTTGATCATGTCTCGATCTTGGTGACAACATTCATGATCTTGCCTTGTTTCGAATGCCTTGATATGTCTCGACTTTTTTTTTCCAATAAAATTTGGTAACTTTTGTAAATTGTCAGTTAATAATAGATTAGGTGGTGTGCTTTAAGCACACTTAATTCGCGGTCAGAAGTCTGCGTGCATTAGCAAAGCTGAGCTCCCCGACCCCCCACCTCACCACTACCCCACATCAGAGCCGTAAAATACGATAACACACGAACAAATTACTTCAATTCAAGACACATGTTAATTGCGTCTGGGGCCGTGGGCAGGGCAAGTTCAAAATAGGAGAGGCAAACTCACAAAGTTGGAAAATATATTGTTTAAATGGGAGTTAGGGCATTTAGGTTACGTGTCGTGTACAACCCATTTCAAAACGTTTTGTGTTGTTTATGGACCATGATCACACCATGCATTCGTATTAATCATGTTCATCGTGACAACATGCGTACAGGGTGTCGTAGGAACGGGTTAAGTTTCAATTCAGTGCAACGATGCTGGTGCAGGTATTGGCTAAAACGATTAGAGACGGACATACCGGAGTACTGAGCATTTTCAGTGTATTGTATCATTGCATCGAGTATAGTCAAGTCCCCACCTTCATTCTTGATATGATATATATATAAATAAATAACAGAATGTTGCACGGAGGTCAGGAAAAGAGCCTGAAAGGTAGCTGATATCCAGCCTGAAGTTAGTTAGTTTAGTTTATGTTTTTTTCGGCGCTCTCTCTTACAGGTCATCAGCACTACCAATAAAACCTACACAACCGGAAAGTCGTAAGGTAAAAACAATGAAATGCATGAAACAGGTGTAGGGAAAGTTACAAACGAAGTGAGAAGTAAAACTAAAGCTGTTTACAATACAAAAAAATATGTGTATAATAATAATAATAAAAACTTGGTAGGTCAGTTTAAATATAAGTAAAAAAGGGGGAGTTCACACAACTGATCCAGTTTGTTCAAAACTAAATAAAAAAAACTCCAACCTTACTATAAAAACTTAGCTTGCTGTGCAATATTCTGACCGTTTCAAGAACTCGGTTAAGCTTGACAAATTTAACGATCGCTTAAAATTGTTTACAGAGGAGGCTGAAACTGTCTCTTCAGTAAGTGAATTCCATGATGGGACAACTCTTACAGAAAGAAATTTTGTCTACAGTTTAGTCTTGCTTTTGAGAGCATGAGCTTGAATTTACGGCTCCTTTGTCCAGGTTATCGGACTAATTTCAAGCAAGGGTAGGTCAATTGATAAGTTACCATGGAGGATGTTATACACCAAGGCAAAATCCGTCTTCAGTCGACGAAGTTCCAAAGAATCGAGGCCAATATTTTTGAAACGTTCACAGTCTGTTAACTCCCGCTTGCCTTGTAAGGACTTCGTAAAACGTTGCTGAATTTTTTCCAAGTGGTCAATCCCCTTAAGTAGGTAGGAAGACCAAACAGGCTTGCATATTCCATCAGGGAACGGATGAAAACCTTGTATGCCCAGAGTTTGGTATGTCCATTGCCTGATTTAAAACAGTGCTGAACAATTGCTGATCTACGATATGCTGCTGATACCACATGATTACAGTTGACAGATGACTTTAGATCAGCTGCAAATCAAACACGTAAGTCTTTCACTTCTTTTGTATTAGGTAAGTGTTTTCGATGGTGTAAATAAAAGTACAGTTTTCCCGACATGAAAACTTTTACATTTTCCATATGAGATGGGTAACTGCCAACCTTTTGCCCAAGTAGAGACGGGCTCATTTTCCTCTTGCAGTCTCACAATCTTGGGTCCTGATAATAGCCGAGTGAAGTTTTAAATCATCGACGAATTTTTCCCGTTCTGCATAATGAGAGTTGCATGTCAAATCGTTTAGAAAAAAAGGATAAATAGCAGAGGACCCAGAACAGAACCATGAAGTACACCACTAATGATATTTGAAGAGCCTGACTTCTCGTGATAGCGTTATTTTCATATTACTGAAATATAACTTAAATCAGACATCCGAACTCGTGCGAACTCTTGAGAACAAGTAAACATTTTGTTAAAAGAGTTCAAAACTTTATCCGGCCTCAAAAGTGCAATCACATGAGAATCCGATAATAATAAAAAATACCACCTACCGTGTAAGAGAATTGTGGCTGGTTGAACCCAGCAGCCCTAGTTTTTGTTGAAGTATAACAAAAATAAAATATACGCTAACAGGCTTAGGATTTTTCTGCTAATCCGAAAGAAATGGCGTAAAACCTAACAAAACCCGTACACAGTTCACTGCACTGAAGAAAATGAAATTATTTGACGCTACCGATCGAAAGAAAGCAGCACGTGATGCATTTTCGTCTTCGAATTCAACCGTTCGTACGAGCAAAGTATAGCATATGTAACGTTTTGTAGAAGGTGGTTAATTACACACATACTCTCGCTGCCTTGACAAGATAATGATTATACGTGGAGTTGAGTGATGTCTAAATGCCCGGTTCACAGAACCTTTCTGTCAGGCCGAAAAAAAAAACGTGTGCAAAGACCGCTAAAAAATCTGAAAGCTATACGTCGTAAAAAAGCAGTAACGGCGTACGACCCCCAACGATATCGCAACGTAAATTTTCTCACTTAACACTGGCACGCTGGCTATGGTGGATAAACAAAATTAAAAAATTTAAAATTCTTTTTTTTTAATTTCAAATCGTAATAGTACGGAAAAATTGGTCTTCGACCTCCTTAGAACTGTCCCAAAAGTAAAAAAAAAAAACCTTAAAAATAACATGGTAAAAATCGCAAATTGTGGAACATAATTTTTTTACTAGTTCAAAATGCAGCTTTTTACGTTATCTCATTTGGTCTTTCGGAAACCACTAAAAGAAGCAGTAATTGCTTTTTTTTTAATATTTTGTCTCTAAACTTCATTTAATTTACTACTTAAAAGGACATAAATATTGTGCGACCCGATTAGATTGCAGTTGGCAACATTTACACAGGTTAGAGTTAATGTCGCCAAATCACCTCGCACGCAAGAAAAAACAAGAAAATGAATGTGTAGGAAACATTTACATACCTTTTAACTAATGTCACAAAGCTCAGTCATGCAGGAAAGCCAACAGGGATTTATGTCCCTTTAAAATTGGCAAAATATACTTTTTCTTCCGTATTTTGGTAGTTGATAAATTAGCATTGTTTTCCGGAAGGAAAAAATTATTTCTGATTTTGACTTCAATTGGTGGTTTATGAGAGTACAAAATGTGGGGCGTCGGACGAACGTCTAACTAGAAAATCGTCTAATGTAATAATTGTCTTATATCTGCATAAATGAAAAATCTGCAAAATCCTCTAAACGGAATATCGTATAATGGAAAATCATCTAAACGGAATATCGTATAATGGATACTCTTATAATGGATAATCTTATCATGGATAAACGTCTAACTGGATAAACGTCTAACTACGGTTTCTGATGTTACATGTACAGCCGCAGCGAGCGCGGTAGCGCGAACGAGGCAGGAACGTTAGACATTTTCCATTATACGGATTTCCTGTTAGACGATATTCCATTATACGAATTTCCAGTTAGACGATTTTCCATTAAACGATCTTCCAGTTAGACGACTTTTCGTTATACTGTTATACGGTATACGTTCTTACAATTATGCGATTTTCCAGTTAAACGATTATCCCTCACCCCGAAGATTTCTTGATACAAACTGTGTATACTGCTGACGGAAATTCTCACCAGACACAAACAAGCATATGGTCAGAATGTTGTTCGCATTTTTTCCTAGTCTACCCAAAGCCAAAACTGATATAAAAACCCGCCAAATTTCTCAAAACGATCGGCATTTGAAGGTAGTGATATCATTCAACAAGGGAAAGGCCACCAAGCCAAGTTAATCGCAACGACTAATAATTCGAAAGTTAAATGAAAACTTGAAGATTGCTACTCGCTGTATCAATCTTCAGGTTTTCATTTAATGTCCAAAGTATTATTGGGTGCGATTAACTTGGCTAATATGATTGACCTTGGCCGCCTTTCCCTGGTTGAATGATATCACTACCTTCAAAGGCTGATTGTTTTTGGAAACTTGGCAGGTTTTTATACCAGTTTTGGTTTTGGATGGATATCACAACTTTAACAGAACTGTGAACGTACATAAGGTTACACCATCTTATCTTCATCTGTACCTTTTTTCTAGAGGACTTTTATTTCTATAAGTTTTCACATTTATATTTTTCAAAATTTACAATTGCCAATTAGCCGTTAGATTAGCCAAATTGACACGGATTAGTTTATTGTATGACCATTCTTCACATGCTTCAGTTGCTTCAATCTCATTTTTGCACACACTGATTTCGTTCTCATTTAGTCTTGCAGAAACCCACGAAGGTCGCTGTTACTAGAACAGCAGACCGCGAAGCATTTTATTTTTGTGTTATTAACAAAAACTTCATTAGCTCGTGGATGCTCGTATTGTTGCGTAACCATCATCTAACGTGCATCCCTTTATTCTTACGCAGTCCAAGGCAACGTTAATGTTTCGTTATTTTGTATTTCATTAGGCTACAGTTCAGTTTTTAGGTCATCCAGGATTTTACAATATATCTAAGGACTAGTGTTGACTGATCAAGCCATTGTTGTTTGAAATCTTTGGTTGCAACTTGGAAAAAAAACGAATTTTAAACTCGCTAGTGGCGAATTTGAAAACCCACCCACACATTTGTCCTGACCCCTACAACCCCCAAACCAACAAAAAATGCTCAGATCACCATGCATCCGTGTGCAAAAGTTCAGCTTCGTAGACCTTCTCAATTTACGGTAGCCATGAGCAATGAATCTATGGGATTTAACATAGGGCCAGCGTTACTAGCTAGTTACTAGTTACTAGCTAGCTAGTCAGTAACATAAAAACAACGTTATTGACGCATCTTTCTCAAGGTGGACACTCAGCCTTTAACTTTTATTTTTTCTTCATCCCTGCACCTTCCCCTTGCATTTACCACAATTTGAAACATTTCTGTCGCATTGGGATTTATCCTCAACATGCTAGTGAGGCCGCCTTTTTATCATTAACAATCAATTTTTTAACAATCGTATGTCTACAATGAGAACATCGACAATATCGATGCAGAATTCATTGTCAAAGTATGTATTGGTTGTTGGTGTAAATTTAATGAGCTTGTATTCATAAACTAATAAAGAAGTTTTTTTTTTTTAATTTTTCGGCAGAATAAGACTATATTGTTTGAAGCCATTTTTGTTGTCCAATGCTGTTTCCGTAAACCACTCTCAAATATTATGTTACTAATGAACTATGAATTATTTTGCCCATAGCGTGGATATCAGCTCCTATGTATCCTAAAATAATAACCAGTCTTTCACGGTTTGAACGGGAATTGATCTCATGGCACTTAGATGATTAGACCGACACTCGTGTATTTATACTCCGGTTTAAAAGGACATCCTCCCAGCGCCATTTTTCTCGATCCTCCACAACAAGTACGGCCTCAAAGTTTTATTTACTTACCGTTAGTCAATCCCCCTAAAAATCCGTTATAAAATGTGTCGTCTAGGAGATTTTCTGTTGAATATTAGTAACCTTATTTACTGCGTCCCACACGTATATGATCCTTTGCGCGCCTACAATAACCATGACGTTTCATTGTTTCCGGTTGTAACGACACAGTTTTTGCGTCAATGCTGTCACGTGACCCGCAATTCGTCTGCTTGGCCAGACGTCGTTCACGTGATCACGAGAAGACGCGGGCGGAAGTGACGTTGTAGTATTGCTACGTCGAATGTCGCGACGGCAGCGCGCGGACAAATGACTGCGCGTGGCTGTTATAAAGCAGGCCGTATGTTGCTTTGAATGAGATTATTTAAAATAAAGTAGTGCAATGTTGCGTTTGTTTACTCATTATTGCTTAAGAAAAAGTTACGAACTTGCTCCGTATTTCGTCACTGCTAAGGTTATTCTCATTGTTAAACACTCGAGGAGATGCCTCCCGAAAGAAAATGTGGTAAACAATCGGTAACGCCGAGTACCGTCTGCTTGTTGCATGTGGTGGTTTTTTCATAAAATAAAGCCAATAGCCTACAAAGCGCAAGAAGACTACGACGTCGTGCACTGTATTGACTTTATTTTATGCAAACTTGTGTTGTGCTGCATGTATTCTGAGGTGGTTTTTACTAATTTGGATGTTGTAAAAGCAATGTTGCACAATAAAAATAGGCCTCCCAAACGTCGGGATTAGTTTTCTTTCGTCTACACGTTTCTCATATTTTAGCCTTCTACTTCCAGACGAGGCCAACCTATTAATAACGCCAACCAACCAATCATCAACTGAATCTTTTTAACAGTCAATGATTATAATAAGATTATACTCTACTCAGCAGTGCTGAATATTTTTTCCCTTTTTTTTTCAACTTATATTTTAACATGACCACGAATTTAGTAACGTGTTCACCACTGAAACCCTCATTAGCTATCACGAATTTATTTAGTGAAAATACGCAAATAATGTACGTTACAAAAGCTATATGTTCGCCCCAGTTGTGCAGGGGTTAGAGAGTCCATCCTATCATATGTGGGCAGTCCTGGGTTCAGGACGTAGTAAGGGCAGTAGTCTTTTCTTTCTTTCTTTTTAAGATTACTAAAAATATCTTGTATATTCAAATAAAAGCTATTCTTTAGTGATGAATGTTTGCACCGTTAACTTCAAAACGTATTCCTCTCAATTCAGCAATACGTTTTTTTTTAGTTTTTTTTTTACTATATTGTGTAATGACCATTGTTTTTTTATTGTTTTTTTTTTTACCATTTTGTACATTGCTACGAGTCGCTAAAGTGCTTCGACATTCCTTTAAACTACTAACCGAAAAAATATAAACATGAATAAAGATAACATTAGTGCTTTCGCTTATCCCGGGGCAAGTACAAATCGATAACAAACTAAAGCGATAAAAATATATAGACCTAATAAAATTTAATCGTTTTGAAAGTTGAAAAGATGAATGACCGGTCGTAAATAACGGATGGTCGCCTCAAGTTAAAGCTGCCAGTAAAAGTTATCAAGTGAATGCGTCCAGTAATAGACGTATTGCGCTAAAACAGGTGTTATTAAAGGAAATTGCTATAAACGTTTTTCGTTGGGAGTTTAGTAGCTAAAGGGGTTAAAGCATTTCAGCAGGTACGAGGGTATATGCTGACACCGATATAATTATAATGCCGTGAAATGCAGTGATGGGCTGTTGACTCACGTAAAAGTGTAAAAGGGTAATTTCGAGTTATTAATTTGTTGTTGTTACTTGACCGACTTTATTAGTTTACGATTTAATTTTTTTAGTGTATCCAAAAAGACGTTGACTTTGTTAAAAATTATGAATGCATGGCTTTATGCTTTTCCCTCATGCAGTGCTGCATGGACCACTGCTCTCCTACCCGTTGCATCTTGTTAGGATTTAAACCTGTTTACGGTTGACAATTTTTTTCTTTTTCTTTTTTTTTCTTTTAAAGTTACCGATGTGGCAGTGAGTGAGACGATGATTTATTTTTTTTAACCTCTGTTCAGATGCAGACTAACTGACATATTTTTTTTTAGGTCGTGTATTTTTAACTTAGTCGTGGGATTCGAACCTGCGTTCACTTGGTTTGAAGTCAAGGATGCTGAACACTGGGCTGATTCTCGTTTTTCTCGGGGTACCCCCTCCCCCCGTGCCCCTTCACAAAGGTCGCTGTGGCTTAAAGACTTATTTTCTCCCATTTCTTAAAGCTATTTTTTTTCCATCTTTCATCTGCTTTTGGCCATTTTCTTTCATCTTTCCCCCATCTATTAACTCGCTGTGGCCTAAGGACTTATTTTCCCCATCTTTTACACCCGTTTGGGTATTCCTGGACTGAATAGGTTATGCTGCACCAAGTTAAACATTGTGTAAACATCCTTGAAGTATACGAAGGCATCAATTATTCCTGTAGTCTGGCTGTAACATTATCAAAATTAGATTTTTGTTAACTTTACCTGAAACTCGTTTCGTTTCGCAAATTCGATAGCTGAGATATCATTGTGACCAAGTTTTTAAATTCAAACAGGAGCGAGATAAAGGAGAGCTCATAGAGCTCGACGGAGTATCCATGATAATATCACCACACGTTACTTCTCTTGTTGTGGGTCGCGTCCCCACGAAGCCAATTGTGGAATGTCTGGTCGACTAAGGTGAGAATGGTTCGGCCTGTCAAAGGAGTGATACGAAATTTAAATATTGGAAAAATGGCCACTCAAAGTATAGTTGACGTGGCACATTATTACAAATCTGCAGGCAAGTTAAGTTGAGTCTAATACACAATTAATAAAAAAAAAAAATGATGTCATATCAAAAACTAAAACTGGTAAAAGGGACCGCCAAATTCCGAATGGTTCGGCCTTTCAAAGGAGTGATATCAACACACCGAAACATTCGCCAACTTAATCGCACCGACTAATAGTTCGAAGGCTAAATGAAAACTTGAATATTGCTACCGAAACAAAAGCTGAAGAAAAAAAATATGTGACGCTTTACTAAAATAGTTGCGTTTTGTGCGTGACCATGCTGCATTATCACGATTAAAAAAAAAAATTTCTGGCCTTAAACTTAAGACGTTTTGTTGATATCGCTTCGACTCCCAGCCTCCAACCCAGACGGGCCGATTTTTAAAGTACTCTAATTAGGAGGTTATAAAAGAGGACCCAAAATAGAACCTTGAGGGACACTGCTGATAACAGCAAAGAGTGGAGACTACCTCGCCAACAGCAACACACTGAGTGTGCTTATCCAAAAAACCTCTGATGAAAGTAAGTAGTCTACCCCCAAAACCGTATCGACGCAGCTTTTATATTAATTTTTCGTGGACGACACACTCGAAAACTTTTGTAAAATCAAATACAGTAGCATCGGTAGGAATACCATCATCTAAGGCCTCAGTCCAAACATCAAGGGCTCTCAATAGTTATAAGGAAGTGGATCACCCTGATATAAATTCAAATTGAACAGCTTTAATATGCTGTTGAATGAACGGTGACATCGCGTTGTGAATAATTTTTTCCATAGGTTTGCAAGAAAAGGAAGTAAGTGCAATTGGCCGGTAGGTAAGAGTGGGAAGGACTGCCCTTCTTAAAAATAGTGGCAACACTTGCAGTGTTCCACCAACTATGGTAACTCGTCAGTTTACACTGCCAAGGAAAATATTTCTCTCCAAAGGAGTACAGATTACGTATGCAATTTCTTTGTAAAAACTCGTCGAAAAACCCTCAGGACAAACAGAATGGCTTGGTTCCATAGCCACTATGGTTTCGAGCGCATCTTCCTTAATGAAAAAACTTCTAATACACTACTGATCATTTTTGTTACCACAGTAGTTCGCAAAATGATGAAATTACACATTACCGACAATCCAGTCTCTGGCAAAGTTGTTACTTACGATGAGTGTTTTTTTTGTTGGGGGGGGGGGGGGAACGTCAATTACAATATCAGACACTTTTAATGATGGAACAGATTTGTAATTACCAAGTGTGTGCTTAATAAAGCGAAATAGAGAAGAAATATTGCCATCCTTGATTACTTTAATTTCCAATGCAAAAACCAACTCTTTTACCAGTACAGAGCCGAACACTCTTTTCTACAGTTATTGTAGGTCGACCAACTTTCGAGTGATGGACTGGCCTTGAGTTTGAGACAAAGGTAACCAGAACCAGGCTTAGTGGTTTTAATCTTTTTAACAGTACTGCACTAATCAACAGCATGAGTCAGCACCACCATGCTTTAAAGATTTCCAAAACGATTCGATCATGGTTGAGACCTAGAAAATGTCGTCCGAGGAAACACCTTGCAAGTAAAGTCGCAAGTCCGTGAAGTTAATGACACGAGTTTCTTTGCTAAGCAGAACCCGCTGAGAAAGTGGGAGCGGAGACTGCAAGGTGACGGCCACCACGCACTGAATACCTAAGTGTTTCAGAATTGCACCATTTTTTTTTTCAGTAATTCCTCACATGTTCATGCTGCTAATCAAGGGCTTAAAGTGGGCTTTCGTTAATTCCTTACACGTACATGATACTAAAGGGTAAGAAGTTTCACTCGATTTGCAGGTGTAACACGCAGTAGTTGTAGTTGCAGTAGGCGTAACACGCAGTAGTTTACACGTAACGTGACAATAGAGCTGCCGTACTTTTATTTTTGTATAGTTCAAACACATTGCACAACATATAGTTTTTGTTCACCAGACGCTTAAATCCATTTTCATTTTTTACGTTGATGTGAGTCACTGCAGCAAAACAATATAACTCGGGAAAAAACAGAAAAAAGAAAGCGTTTGCAACATATACATGCTTTTGACCAAATGTTACAAAACTCAATAACACTGGAAACCATATTGTATGAGCAAGCACAAATGACTGTTTAAGCATCAGTTAGACAACG
>JAHWFP010058991.1:5290-41615 GCA_023313725.1 Lithobius niger
GGTCCTTATCTTTGTCAGGGATGTTAACAGGCGGATTAAGGTATTAATATCAAATGTATAACACAGACTTTAGATAATCCTTGAACACAAGAAGAAACTTGAACACAGAAGAAATGCAAGAAAGCACCGAACTTGGAAATGAACATAGAATAAATGCGCAACAATGGTGGCGTTGTACCCAGACGACTTGTGTTGACAGGTGAGTGAGTTAAAACGAATGATTAACTAGGCAAAACAAAAAATTAACCAGCTCATTAATTGCAGACACAAGTTTGGGAAAGGGGGTAGGGGGAAACAAATCCCACTATTTGAAATTGTGAACCGCCAACCAGTACAGGGTCCGAGAGAATGTTCAGAATAGGTCAGAACAGACCTTGAGACTTTGTCTGGGTACCCTTCAAGCAGCTTGGCTGAACCCTGCCACTGCTCGCTCACTAATCGCGATCACTCAGCCTCGTGGCCTAGGCTAGGTAAGCGTAAAATGTTTGCGCCACCATGGCAACGACTTATTGCAATTGTACAAGGCCAACTGAGATAATAGCTGCGTTCCTCGCTCCTTTCCAGGCGGTCAGCTTTGAGCTTTTTCGGTATTAGTTAGTTAGTATTAGTTAGACAACGCGAAGAGTCGTCCATTACCGTAAGGCATGAGAACCGAAGGGGATTGGTATTTGAAGAAAATGTATTGCCGTATATTCGTAGTTTACTCAGCTACCTGTTAAACATTAAACTGAGGAAGAATAACGAAGCATAATGATTAAATTGCAAGATCTGGCGCATACTGAGGGCTTCTCCGACATTCAGTTAGTCTAGAAACGAATTCCCTTGGGTTTTCAGGCCGTACGGAGCTGGACGACTCCTAACGTGTCTGTCCTTAACTGTACCGGAAAAGCAGCAAGCCGACCTGCCTGGAGTGGAGCGAGGAACACATACTATCTCAGTTGGCCTTATAATTGTAATTGGACGTCTGAAAGGACGTCATGCTGGGCGTTAAGGGGATTTTTTTTGTAGCCTTGATAAAGGATTTGAAAATAATAATTGAAAATTTTTACCTCTTGCTGGCTGGCCTATGACAACGGACAGCATACAGATGGCGAGAAGGGCGAATTTGAACATTTTCGTTTGCTGAAACAAATGTTTTAAAAAATTAGAACTATTTAAACTACCACTTACTATGCAACTTATGTTCGTAACGTTGCAAGAGAACATGACACGTAAATTAAATATCTAAGACACTAACTGATGTAGTTCGGCAAAAAACAATATTGAAGCTTCCAGCATTGAAGCAACAACATTGATGAGCGCGTATTGCGCCGGACGGAATTTTTACAATTGCGAAAACTCTACGAAGCATGGATCGACGCTAGCTGAGTGAGCGAAGCTAACGATTTGGCTAGTTCCTGGTTAAAGTAAAGCCGGGTATGGTGGATCTGTTGAGTTCTGGATAACACGGCACATTTTAAAACTAATTCTCCGTTTGCAATGAGTTAAAATTTAACAGTCATATTGCCTTCTTTCATTTCTGGCTTCATGGCTTCGGCTGGGCACGCGTCAAAGTTGCCACTCTCTTCCATTTTCGACGGAAAGCAGCTCCGATTTTGCACCAGATGGCGCCGCATTAAGCAATCGAAAAGGTAAACCTGGAACTACATTGTTCAAAGTAGCACGAATAATACAACAACAACAAAATCAAATTTCAGTGTAGTTATAACCAGACTGACCCTTCTTGTAACACTGCAGCTCACTGTGTGTAAAAACGTACAAAAAAAAGCTTGATTTTTGTCGTTTTTTGCTTCTACCTCAGTTTTTTTTTTTTAATCTTGATCAAAACAGCAATAGTTTGCTTTTTTTTAATGGTACTAACAGTTTTAAGTCCAGCGAAGAATTAATCTTATCCTGTGAACGACAACATTGTCGGCCATGCTCAACAAACAACCGGCCTAAAGCTGCAAACATATCTTGAGTGCGGAGCTTTTCTGACGAAGGTAACATGAGCAAGTGGTCAACAGGCGTGACTATTTACCGTAATTCGTTGATTAAGCAACATATCTTGACCGAGAACATGGCAGAGAATGGGCACCAGGTGCTTTTTATAAACACGTATTTAGTCAGGAGTGCATAAAGAGTTCCTTCACCAGCCTTCGAATTAGCGACGGGATTAGCACCTCGTGAACATAAGATCCCGCCCCGGAGCTTAATCAAGGAAATACAGTATACTTGGATGCTGCGATAATAGTCTTTTTCAAACACATAAATATACCGTTGGAGGTTTAATCATAGATTAGAAAGTTGACTATATATAGCTTCTTACTTGTTTCAGTCCTACGCGGGCTGTAGAGCGGGTGTTGCATCTACGAATACCTTTGCTGATGCTTTTGCATTCGAAGCAGCACGAAGGCAAAGCATTATCAGAGGTATTAGTAGTCGCAACTATAGTTTGTTCCACATTATGTCTGCAGGAAACTGAATGTGTGTCGCCGTTTCTTTTCACTACGAGTGCAAAAAACACGTAAATAACCCACTCGTAGATTCTACCAGTAACTGTGTAGCGTATACAAGTGTGATATCCATATGTTTTTGCACTCGTAGTGCAAGGAAGGAAACGTTGCGTCATACAGTCAGTTTCCTGCAAAAATACAAAACAAACTATACCACTAGAAGGCCCCGCGTAGCACTGAAAGCAGTAAGATGCTATATTTAGTTAACTTTCTATAGTGTCCGCAGGCTATCTTGAGTTCGCCCCAGCATAGACACAAATAATCGATTGTACGTTTTTGGTAGCAGAGTGCCTTGTTCATATCCAAAATAGCTACAAAAACAATGGCGGCCGTCGATTAAAGCCGCTCCCTCCAGGAAGACGTAGCCGCTCATAAAATACGCCACGACTCAAGATACGCCACGCACACAATAAGCTATGGTTTCATCCGCTCCCAGCTGAAGCCATCGCGCCAGAAATCGAGTATATTATATTCTTTCTACTTAAACATACCAAAAGAAGAATTGAAAACCCTTGAGTGCGTCATTTTATACAATATGAAGACAGAATTCGATATTTCCATTTTGGTACCATTTAGTGCCGCTACATTCCGTTATCAGTCAACCACCTGAACATAATGTCGCTACATTCCGTTATCAGTTAACCACCTGAATCCATAGTTAAAGCTGTGTACGGATGGTGTCTGTATTAAATTATATTCCCTATGGGCAAGCATTCATTCCCGAACGTATGAAAAAAAAAACAGCAAGTTAGTTAAACCGCAGTTAGAGTCAGATAGATGTGTGACAACGTCAGCAAGTGGCCTGAAATGGCACTAAAATCGGAAATTCCGAATTTCGTTAGTAGTTATTAAGTTGTGTAATTCCTAAATAATATTATTACTCCAAATATCCCGCATTTCTTACCTTTAAGTCAGTTCTCTGATGAAGCTGCTTTGATTCAGGAGTCTGCTGTGAGCTGTAGACTAAGGGGAAATGCTGCTTTATATATACGCCATGTACGTTATCTCTTAATTGATTATAAAGCCAGTTTTCGTTTGATAATTTTTGTCTTCCTAAAAAACAATTGACCAATTTGTTTGACGTACGCACAACAATCTTTCAGTTACGTTATCCCATTATAATATTATCGGATCCTGGAATTTTAGTTACATCACAAATTTCAAAGGTGGAAATTACAAGCCCACACTTTAAAAAAAAAAATTACCTGGCGTTAATTCAAAGTCTTATCCTTATCTTGCGTGTCTCATTTGCAGGTCGCTAGGTACTGATAAACGGAATCTTTGATTAACAGTTTCAAGAAATAAGTCACCAGAACATTGATAAATAAATTGCGATGAAGAATGTCTTTCCGAGAACAGTTTATTACAAAATTAAATTAATCTTTTCGGCTATGACACTCCAAGTACTTCTACGAAATCGGTAATTTGTGTGTTTTAGCTCGAAATTCCTTTCCAGATTTAATTTTTCCCCGCCACATTCTGTAGTGAGCGGGAGCCGAGACAGCATAGCGTCAGGGAACTGTCCCCAGCATCAGATATCGTACTGCAGTACACCAATCACTACAGAGTAGTATAGAGCAGTGACATTTGCCGCCATATTGGCACCAGTATGGGTTTTGGAGGGCATAACTACAAGGTGCACTACATAAAAATGGAGGGAAAAACAACGGAAGAGCGGATTTCTTAGGCTTAAAATAACGTGGTTTTCTCCAAGAACAAAAATCACGCGTTTTAGGTCTAAGAAATCACTCTTAACAGCATCAGCTTCAGTATGACGCCCTTCTGTTTCTCTCTGCAGTGCCCCTTGCAGATAACCCATTAAGGCTCCAGCATAGAGTTATATACAATAATACTATGTCTTGTCACTGATCTATATGTCGACCATGGTTTTGTGTACAGTAAACTTACGTGTAATAAAATGGTGCTTATTGCTTTCCTCAGCCACTGAAAACAACCGGAGAAATCCACGAAATTTGGACGAAAGCATTTTTTTTTCCATGGCTGATCTTTACTCGCGTAGGCGCAGCTGCGTGCAACAAGACATAGGAGCCAGTGGCGCCATTTACGTGCCGGGGGTCGTGACGTCGTGGCTCACTCACCGTGACATGTTATAGCCAACGAACACGGCGATTCGAATGAAATTTACTTAGAATGTTCTTTGAAACAAGGCTGAATAACTCAGGCACATGATTATATGCCAGTCTTGAAAAAAAAAAATCCAAAATGGCAGCCCAAAATGCAGTCCAAAAGTTTTTGACTTGTAACTAATTCTAAATGGTTCATCAGACCGAACGCAAACTGTTTACAAATATTCAGAACGGCATACTCATCAAGGAAAGTTCTACCCAAGTTTTGTGAAAATTCAAAATGGCGATCCAAAATGGCATCCAAATAACGGTTTACATCGATTATTGTCAAACGCACGAAGCGATGCAAATGGATTTTGGCAGGAGTACTCTTTGAAATAGGACGCAGGTACTTAATATTATATCGGTTGATAAAAATTCAATATGGCGGCCGAAATGGCGTCCAAAAACCAGTTTGCATTAGTAACAAACAAGGGAATTAATTTTGTTTCTTGTAGAGTGCAGGCGACCGAGGTCTATTGTTTACAGAACTATAAGTAGAGTTCCGTTGTGATATTTTGGGACCTTTTATTATTTTATCGATTTATCTTACACCGCGTCAAATTAATATTACAGCTTCATAGGCTACCTTGCTTTCCTATTTGTGTTGTTTGTTTATATTTTCATTTGTTTTTTTTCTCCAAAATAAAGTTTTTGGCGTTTTCTTGCTGCACATCTACGCAGCTTTCTTCATACAAACCAGTTAGGCCAAACGCAAATAAAATTACAGCTTAGCAACAACTAAATAAATCCACAATGTCATGCACCTCTACAGTCGCTTGAATTGTCCTTATCAAATTTCAATTCGTTTTTTGAAGAATAAAATTCACCTTCTTAGTTCTTGGAATTCCCTTCCCAACAAAATCACGAAACTGTTGTCACGAACGGGTCAATTACTATCAGTACCCAACGACCCGCCAATGACGAGCTAATTACTGATGAGGTAGTGAACCAGTGGTTACAAAGTGCACCATATCGAAAATAATCGTCTTGGAATATCGATATAAAGAGTGTTTTGATGACCGATGACGTAAAATAGGTTCTCAGTCGCCAACCCTATTATCTAAAAAATTTCCAAAGAACTCCGATTGACGTCAGGGGGTTGGCACAGAGAGCATTATAACAGCAGGTATTTTTGCCTGTCGAACTATAACTTGTATTATTACAGCAGTTACCAACTCCAGCATATTCGTGCTAAATTTCATCAAAAGGTAAGCTTTATCACTTACTTCTTTTTAACGCAGTACCAAAAGTGCTCCAGTTACTCAAAACTAGCAAATTTTCGAATGCTTATACTGGCATGCTTCCTCAGGCTTGAACAATGAGACGCACACGCACCAACTGTCTGGTGCGTGTGCGTCTCATTGTTGGTGCGTGTGCGTCTCATTGCCCAAGCCTGAGGAAGAATGCCAGTATAAGCATTCGAAAATTTGCTAGTTTTGAGTAACTGGAGCACTTTTGGTACTGCGTTAAAAAGAAGTAAGTGATAATGAACGAAAGCTGAAGTAAATCATCCGTTCCATCGGTATTTGAAAAGGTAAGCTATGCAATAGTACTATTAGGTAAGTGATTATGGTCTAAACGTTTTGCACAAGTTTTGTTGTGCTGTGCTCACAGTATTTAATCAGTTAGGTCTTTAATCTAACAGCTTGAAGCAAGCTGTTCTGATCGTAACTTGATATAGAGGACCCTGGTTAAGTTCCTACCCGATCTGCCACAGGTTTAGTACACGACAGGAACGTGCACAGGGGCAAACTTTTTTCTGAGATTTTTTTTTTGTAACCTTCTTTTACCCTCGTTTTGGACTTTATCCATTTCTGCCCCTCTAGTTGCACCACTTTCTTATGCTCTTTTACTCCACCGCTACACCGAATAAGGGCACTTTTTTTCAAGTGGCACTTTGCCGTGAGGGTTTGTGGCCTAGAGGCCCTCCCCCGTCCGTGTGCCCGTTCCTGGTACAGTAAGACCCCCGCTCTCCCCCGAATCTGTAGGTGTGGGATCTATTGTGCCAGCAGTACAACCGAGAAGGGGTAACGTGCAAATGGTGCAAGTGCCCCCCCCCCCACCCCCTCCAAGACCAAAGTCAAAGTTCGGAGTAAATTTTGGTAAAAGTCGACAAATAAGGCGTTTATTTACATTGAAAAAATTATGAAAATTGGGGTTTTTTTCCGGCGCTAAACTTGCTGAAAATGAGATGGTTTATGTGGTTCCGGGAACCTAAAGCAACATCAGACCACATTTTGATCTACGTTTTATTCTGTTCTCTACCAACACTTCGACTTCCCCTCCCCCCAAAAAATTCAATTAATAATTCTAATAGCATCACTGATTTTGGCATATTCTGGACATTCTCTCGTGCCTCCACTGTTATCGGAAAATTACTATCGTCATTCTTAGATTTCTTTCTGTTTCTATGGGATTTCTTTCTGTCACTATGGGTTACACTCCGCTAGTTCATCTAACTAAGCAATAGTTTGCTTCAGTTTACGCAAAGCTAACAAAAAAAAAAAAATAAACTTAACAATCGCTTAATCCCTTATTGTTGCCATTTTTAACCAATCGCGAACTTGCAGCAGCAGTTTCATCATACCATAAACGTGCTTAGTATCAGTAGCAACGGCCCACAATCAGAGCACGAGGCACCATCCGTTTTCAGTTATGACACGTTGATAACAGTTCTACCTGAGATCAAAGCCGCCTGAGAAATAGTTCACGAGGTACAACTTTTTTACAACTATATAAAATTTTTACACGGACAAGCTTGATAATATGCTGGTTAGCTGGTTCATATGTATATTCTATCTGTGTAGAACTGACGTTAATATTATCGCTGAAACTTGGCAGCAACACACTAGCGTGTGTCCTAACATTGCCTAGTATAGCTAACTACTATTCGATTTCAAAAAAATAAATAAAATTGTTCCATATGGTGGGAAAAACTAAGATTTAGCAATCAGCTATCGTGTGATGAGCCCTTTACTGATTTTGTGGGCTAGGGGAAGTGTATAACTCTCGTTACCAATGTATCTTAATGTTATTTTATTTTCAGAGTTTTAGTTTAATTTACTGAGCTTAATCGGTCCAATACACTCCAACTTAGCCTACTTATCTGGTATATTATCTGCAGCCTAGCAGTACCGTCTTCTAACACAATACGCAGAAAAAGTGTTTCTCCGACAACAGTAACGTACGAGTACGAAAATAACGGCACGGATTTAAAAAAAAAATGATTCTGTTTAAATAAAAATAAAAAATACCGTAAATATTAAGTAATACCGTAATATTAAGTAAATATTAAGTACATGAATACAGCGCATTCCATCAACAGCATGAACCAATCTGACAGACGTAGCCTAACTGTGATTTGTACACTAGCTTTGTCGGCTATTCACTTCGTAACTACTAGGGGGAAAAAAAATGAACCTAGTGAAGTTAGTAATGTGGTATATCTCCAAAACAAAATTTATTCAGTATTCCCGTCAAGTTTTTGGTTGTTAGAATTCGTGATATCAAGCGCAAGATCTTTCGCCACGTTAATTCTACCAACTTCAGACGTATTTCAAACTCGATTTTTTATTTTTTTTTTATTTTGACGAGCCTTATGTCAGCCGAAGCAATTAACGCTTGTATGGCTAAACCAGCTCAATTTTGAACATTATCAGATTTATTTTTAGAGAAAAAATCTGGTGAAGGGAGGTGCCAGCCCAGGGATTAAATTCGGGAAAACTCCGATCATCGTCGGGGCCGAAAGATTGTCGAGAATTAGCCAGAATACATCCCATAGCCGCTGAAGGAGCATGGCAACCTCTCACGCTACCCTGGCCGGCAGTCTTGGCGGTGACTTTGCCAAGATCCCCTTTCCAGGGGTTCAACCAGATCCGCAAACCTTCAGCAACCAGGATGAGCTTGCTCACCGCTCAGCCACGATGACCACATGAACACACTTAACTGAAGATTTTAAAATGATGGAGTTATTTGGCATCAAAATATTCGCTTTATCTTGGGACAATCAGGTCAAACCACACAGTTAATTAAAATCTTACAAGGGAAACTTTAGCTTTAACTTTATGCTCTTGGTGTCGTAGTTGGGATGCAAAACGCATTCAGCTTATTCCTATTATAATTTAATTACAGTTTAAAGTTATACCTGCCACTGTGTTGGCTTTCCCTATGCCTCAGTTTTGCAACATTAGTTTAAAACCTATCTAAATGTTGCAAATGCGGTCATTTTCCTGTATTTTTCTCTCGCAATAGACGTTTATGCTACATTGGCTCAAACGTATGTAAATGTTGCAAAAGCTATATACGCGCAGGATGCACGAAAATAGTGATAGGGTGTGTCCTTTTAATCTTAAACTTTCATAGTGATTTTTATTTTGAGCATCAGCCTGCAAATTTGCTCTATGCTTAACTGTAAAACTAACTGCTCTCAATTTTGATTTTCAGTTTCAAGAATGTTCAAGTCATTTCTCCTTATCGCTTCTTTGATCTCCATTGTGATTTGCCAACCGGCCCGAGGTACATATTATTAAAATACATGAGTAATTTCATATGTTTAAACCTAATACATTCATTATAATAAAATTGCGCAATCATGGCCTTAACTGGAAAGAATGAAAGAACCTGCGAAGCTTTTGGCACTCACTGTACTGTTATTGGTACTGATAATGGTTGCCGGGGAAGGAAGATGGGGGGGGGGGGGGGGTTCTGTTCCCAAACGCTTTACACATAGGTTTCACTGAAACCGAGCAAACTGGGTTTAACAACTGGAGTGAACCAGCTGGGAAAAGAAAGTTGTTAAGTTCGAGAACTATAGCACGGTTTTGGGTGTTTCTATAAATGTAGAGAACGTCGTGGAGATTCTTAAAATACTTTTATCATATCCACATAATGTTTTGTCTCTCAGTAGTACCGCAGCAAGAGCCGGGGCTGCCTATAAATTTTTTTACACGGACAGTCAGAATCCCTAGAAAATGATGATTTTCAATATTGCTTATTTTTCCATACTATGTGCTTCACTCACGTTACCGCGCTCGCTGCGAATAAACATCTAACACAAACCCGCAACCGAAAACTATGTGATCCGACTGACGCCTGAGATCCATTCGGACGCTTCAGATCGGGCTGTCTGTGTAAAAAAAAAAAAGTAGCAAGTGGGGTGCGTGGGGGGGAGGGGGGGGGTGAGAAGAAAGCGGTAGAGGGGACGGGTTGCCCCTCAAAAATCAGGCTGGGTAAGAGATTTTAGGCGTAAAAAAATTCATCAAATTGATGTATTGTATGCGCGGCGCATCTTGAGCCCTGCGAGTCTTTTATGAGCGGCTACGTCTTCCTGGAGGCGGCGGCTTTAATCGACGGCCGCCATTGTTTATGTAACCTTCTTGGATATCAACAAGGCACACTGCTACTGAAAACGTACAATCAATTACCTGTGTTCGTTCTGCGGAGAACTCAAGATAGGCCGTGGGCACTAGAAACACTTTTTAAAAAGTTTCAATTGGAAGAAATTCATTCATTGGTGTAAGAAACGCTTCAAGTTCGTCGTAGAAAGGAAGACAATCAGTTTCAGATAAGCCAAAAAGGGAAGTGAAATACCAGCTTTGTGAAAAATCTGACCCAGACACAAGATATCCTCAAAACAATGTATACCCTGTACACACACATTATTCATGCATGTAACTTTGTTTATAACAATTTTTATTTTTATTACCCAGAATGCTCTGAGGCCGGTCAATACATCGAAGACTCCACAGATTGCACCCGTTTCTACCTATGCCAATATCCTAATGACCCCTTCCAGACGAATCATTTTTGGTGCCCAAGTGGTCTCTACTTCAGTACTGTCTACAATGTGTGCTCATTCCCTGAAGATGTAGATTGCAAAAACGGTGTCAGGCCATAAATGGCGTATACATACTTGTGGTGCAATACCATAACATCTGGTCTGTTTACATTAAACGTTTCCTATTTGAAGTTCATTATTTATTTATTTATTGAATTGTTTCATACGCACGGCTGTTATTTGTCGTTTACTTAATACAATGTATTAGACTTAAGAATACCAATAAAATGCTGTGTTACACGGAAGAAAGTTATTGGGTTTATTTTTTTCCTAGTGTCAGTGCACTATTGGCTTCCTGTCTTTGTAACGCAAGTAGAATGTTTTCCTTATCACTAACAAAATCAGAATCAGTGGCCTTATCGATACGTAATATAAGATAAAAGAAATACGTTAGGTTTGTGTACAGCTTGACGAAAGAGTGTACGATGATTGACGGGTCGTCGTCATCAACCGGCATCATGCATTGCATACGCCACATGACGGAAATTTAAATAGTTTGTTCCGCATTGTTTCCAGGAAACTGACTGTATGACGCCACGTTTCTTTCCAGTACGAATGCAAAAATACGTAAATATCCCACTCGTGCACTATAACAGTAACTATAATGTAGAGTCTACAAGTGTGGTATCAACATGTTTTTGCACTCGAAGTGCAAAGAAACGGTGGCGATACACAGTCAGTTTCCTGCAAACATAATGTGGAACAAACTATATAGCGTGGAGAATATTGATTGTGTGGTATATAAAAGCTTAAAAATTCATGTTTAATAACAAGTTTTGTTTTAACATCGCTTATTATAATTGTCGAAAGTCGTCACTTCCTTCGAAATATCAACGCGCCTGTTTGTGCCGTCACTGCCTCGAAATAGTTACGACTTATTTAGTTAGGTGAATTTGTACGGTGCGCACCTTTAATATGAACTTCATTTTATTGTAAGCCGTAGTCCACCGAAAACCAAAACTGGTTTAAAAGCGGCCGCAAAGTTTCCAAAAAGGGTTGGCCTTTGAAAGCAGTAATATCATTCAACCAGGGAAAGGCTGCCAAGGTTAACCAGCAACCCCTCTACAGCACTTTCGCACATTGGCGCATTGCCATCTTCTTTACATTTTTGTGGTAGGATTGAGCATATCTGCATATGCATAAATGTCAATGTCGGAGTCATATAATTATACAGTTCGATAAGTGCAACATGTTTCAGCATATAGCCATACAAAGAAATTAAAGTAAAGGGCAATGCGCCAAATTTGCTGGTTAATACCGTTAACGTTGGCGGCATTTCCCTGGTTGCATCATATCCCTGCTTTCAGATGTCAACCCTTTTTGGAAACTTGGCGGCTTCTTTAATATCAGTTCTGTATTACATTGGTTATCAGTTTCAGAATTTCATAGGACTTACATCGCACGAAACATTACGCCTGACTTCACTACACTATCACAATGTTGATATATGTACGCAATTAGTACTAAAAAATACTTAAGCGCACAAAATAAGGATATAAGCCTTAAGGCCTCTCCAGAGAGAAGAAAATTTCGTGCGAAGCTATGCGTAACTACGTGCCTACTAGGTCAATATTGCAGTAATCGTGTGGTTGGTGTTGCGTTAAGGACGAATATTGAAGTTTTTTTTACACCATACTGCGGCGGCGTGCAGCCGCGAGCAGCCAGTCTGGTTAGGGCTTTAACAAAAATTAAAGGTTTTGTGTAGCAATCTGTCTATATAGGGAGAACCAAAGGAGCATAATTACCTCTATCATATTATTTTAAGGCATACTTCATTAGAAAACAAAAATGAACTTGTTTGATGTTTAAAAGACAAGGTTGAGCTAATCCGGAGTCAAAACAGCAAAGGAACACAACTAAACTTTCCTGTAAAGTTTCAGATATTACTGCGTTGCTGTACTGTTTTGTCCACGTAAAACCTTCTACTATAGTCAAATGATTTTACCATTTTTACTTTTCACACGATGGATCAGCTATAATGAGTGGTGCATTGTACTTGGCTAAAGGACATCGCTTTAAAAACTAATCGTCTTAGTTTGCTTAGCACTGCTCTACAGGTAATTCAGGGTTCTCGCGAGTCCTTGAAAACTTAGAAATGTTCTGGAAAATAATAATGAAATTCCATGCCTGGAAAAGTGCTTGAAAATCTTGGAAAATGATATGTGATCATAAATAGGGTGATAAACAGAAAGTAGGCGACGTGACTAAAGAACACCGACAAATTTTGCCAGGAAAGTAGTCGCGTGTGTAGCCCTTACATTGCTCTTCATTATTTGGGCATGAAAAGTTTTGAAATTTCGATTCCGGGCTCAATTGTATTTACGTGTATAATGGTTGGATACAGCAGAACGGTTTCACGTGGACTAAACAGAACAGCAACACTGCAGTATCTGAAACCTTACAGGAAAATTTATTTGTGTTCCTTTGTTGTTTTGACTTTGAATCACGTAAAGTTACCGTAAGCATCAAACGAGTTCGTTTTTGATTTTTAATAAATTTGTGATACTTTAGCGCACCATGCAGTTTAAATTAGCTTCTGTTAGTGTTTTGTATCTTTATCAATACAGTTTGCACAAACCAATATGGAAATAAACTCTTTAATCTTCAGTGTTCGTCTTGCAGCAAGCGTTTGGTGATTGCATAATAACAATGTTTAAAACAATATAAAAACATCAATCTGGTCTTTTGGCGCTCCCTAACCCCTGAACCACTTGACCAATTAAAAATCCCTTATTGAAAGGGCACAACTACAGAGCAATACCTGTAAAATGAGCTTAGAACCAGCTTTATAAGAAAAATAGTTTGATCTGTAGAGAGCGTAGTAGAAACGTGTCGTGCCAACAAGAAGCCAAAAAATGAAAAACTCAATTCCAGCTCTCAAGTCCACATCTCAGATGTGACAAATTGGAAATTAATAAAAGTTCGGACGCATGTTGACCATGTTCAACAAATCTTATACACTAAATTTGAGTGGAGAATATTGAAAGACAGCGGAGAAATTGAGCATCGAAATTTCGGCTGTATGAGGTCAAACCATCCAGTAAAGGCTACCTCCTTTATTAACATAAAATGAAACAATTAATTAGTATTAAAAACGCTTAAGCGTATAAAATATGGATGTAAGCCTTAAAAAAACTTAAAGCCCTAAAGGAAAAAAGATTAAATAACGACGTGTAAGCCATCAGCGTCGCACTAATACGTGCAAAAGAATCTCCAGCGACCCAAAAAACAAGCTGGAGCTTCTTTTACACGTATTAGTGTGACGCTGATGGCTTACATGTCTTTTTCTAATATCTGTTCCTTTAGGGCTTTAAATTTTTTTAAGGCTTACATCCGTATTTTATACGCTTAAGCGTTTTCTAATACTAATATTAATTATTTTTTTCTTGTTTCAGCAAGAATAACACAGGAAAGAATACTGTAATCACCTTAAAATAACTGTTATGTAAAATAACAGCCTTTTTAATACTTAATTTTAAGCTATAAAAATTGAAACTCGGTTCTTTGGTTCGATCTCGAGATGAGAGCAAAATTTCCACAACAAGAAGAACAACAATAATTGTAGTCATATTAAAATAGCGTTCAGAAGGCTGTAGCGCTTCTTCATACTTATGTTTGAAGCTGTAAAACTTGATCATCGGTTCATTGGTTCGATCTCCAGATGTAGTGCAGCTATTACGGGCCAGAATTTGGGCTAATCATGAGCATCGAGCTAAAAGCCATGAAATTTGGTACACAAGTCATTTCTTACCTAATAAATCGAGCTAGCGATGGAATCCCTCGAGATATCCCCTAAAGGCCCATTCCTGTTCCCCACCATTTCACCGAGGTTATTGATCAACAAATTCTTGCTGATCGCGCTAAAACATGAATTGTACGTAACTAATTCTTAGCAGTACAAATGGAACTAGAATTTGTTGTCATCAGCCTCATGGAGAGGTTACAGAGTAACGCCGGGGTGTGGGCGTATCTCATGGCGTTCAGTATGTAGTTCGATTTCTACTGCAACAATGCATGTTTTTAGTACGTTCAGCAAAAATTTGTTGGTCATTGATGTAATTAACAGTAACAGTAATTAACAGTGATTGGTTCAATTTCTACTGGTAGGAATAAATGGTGCACCACAATCCATGCTTCCATTACGAAAAACAGAATTTTTCGGTATCAACCTCATGGAGTGGGAATAAGGGGAAGCACTGAGAAGCCTTGGAGGATTTCGCAGGAGTTCCATAGCTACTTTAATTGTACTGATAACAATGACTTGTGTGCCGAATTTCATTGCTTTAGCACTATCTGCAAGAATTTGTTGGTCAGGCCTCAATGAGGGGGGGGGGCCCGCACGGGGAGGGGGGGGGCGTTGTGGAGCCTTGTAGATTACCTCGAGGGGGTTCCATAGCTAGTATATTTTGTACTACTATGAATGACTTGTCTACCAAATTTCATGTTTTTAGCTCGATCTGCAATAATTTGTTGGTCAAGCCGCAGGGAAGGGGGAAGGGTAGACTTGGGGGAAGCTTGGGGATAGTTCATGAGGGTTCCATGGCTGGTTCGATGTGTACTGCAAAGAATAAAGAATGACTTGTGTACTACACTTAAAGCGTTTCGCTCGATCTGCAATAATTTGTTGGTCAAGCATCTGGGGGGGAGCAAAGGAAAGTGCTGGGGGGGGGGGGGGGCTTTGGCGAATTTCGTGGGGAGTTCCATGGTTGGTTTGATTTGTAATGCTAAGAATGGCTTCTGTGCCAAATTTCATGCTTTTAGCTCGATCTGCAAGAATTTGTTGATGAGGAGAACGGGGACACTGAGGGCCCTTTGGGGGTTATTTCATGGGGGTTCCATAGCTTGTTCGATTTCTACTGCTAAGAATGACTTGTGTAACACTTTTCAAGCTTTTAGCTCGATTTGCAACAAATTGTGGGTCAAACCTCAGTGAGGGGGGGGGGGGGGAGGAGGGGCCGGGGGGCCCTTGGAGGGATATCATGGGGAGTTCAATCGCTGATTCGATTATTGCTGCTAAGAATGACTTGTGTACCAAATTTCACGTTTTTAGCTTGATCTGCAAGAATTTGTTGCCCACGCCTCAGGGAGGAGCACAAGGGGTGTTGAGGGTGGGGGCGCTGGGGCCCTTAGGGATATTTCACGGGGATCCATGGCTGGTTCCATTTGTACTGCTAAGAAAGACTTGTGTACCAAGTTTCACGCTTTTAGTAGGATTTGAAAGTATTTGTGTACTCCAGTTAATGATTTCTGCCCAGTGCTCTTTATAATAAATGCTCTGCCGACGAGACTACTGCAGTCATATAAAAATGGCGTTCAAAAGGCCCTGGTCTATGTTAATACCTACGTTTTAAGCTACAGAAATTGAAAATCGGTTCATTGGTTCGATCTCTAGGTGAGAGCAAAGTTTATGGCTTTCCGTGTCTAGAATATTGTAGTTACATTAAAATATCCTGCGAAAGGCCCTAGGCCTTGTCCATACCTGCATTTTAAGCTATGGATCTTGAAACTTGGTTCACCGGTTTGCTCTCCAGGTGAGGGCAAAGAGTCCCAACAAGAACAACAACAACAACAACAAGAAATGGCCATGCTGTGGACGCCGAACGGGTTGATTGTTGTCATTAAAATTTGTAATGCGGTGAAATAGTTACGACACAACCCCAAGTACCAAATATCGTTCGTCTATGTCAATTCTGGGCAAAACTAACGGAGTTCAAAGTTTGACGTTAAACATGGAAGTTCATGCTGAGGCTTATATAAGGAACACTACCGCGGTTATTGATAATTGAAAATTGCGCAGTAAGCAATTTTCATGTATTTCATTTAACCTTCGAGCTATTACTTGGTGGGATTAGCTTGGCGAAAGAGCTTGGCGTTTGATATCACGACCCCACATGGCCGAAAAGCTTGGCGGGAATCCTTAGCAAGTTTTGTTTTGGGGTATATAGATTTCTTATTACTTACTAGTAACGCTTTTTTGACTTCACATGGCCCAAAAGCTTGGCGGGAATCCTTAACAAGTTGTGTTATGTTTTGGTGTGCTGATATCAGTCCTTTGAAGGGCCGAACCATTCGGAACTTGGCGGCCCCTTTTACCAGTTTTGGTTTTTGATATAGATTTCTTACTACTACTTACCCAGTAACGCTTTTTTTTTTATTAGGAAAATAAATTCTTCAATGCGGTCAAAAAAGCTGGTTCTTAGCTCATTTTACAGGTATTGCTTTGTAGATGTGACCTATTCATATGGACCTTTCTAATTGGTCAAGTGGTTCAGGGGTTAGGGAGCTCCAAACGACCAAATTGATTGTTTTACATTGTTTTAAACATTGTTATTATGCAACATTGCCAAACTGAACATTAAATAAATCCGTACGTTTACAAGGAAATACTTCAGTAGTAATAAGAAATCCTACGTATTTGAAAAAAGATGACTGCTGTCCTCAAAATCTAACGAAAGCCACCAAAAAAGGAAATGAACCAGAAAACTAGATTGGTGTTTCCATCTGATAAATGCTTGGCGTTTGATATCACGACTTTACACGGCCAAAAAGCTTGGCGGGAATCCTTAACAAGTTTTGATTTGGGGTTAGATATCAGATTTTTTGGTCCAAATTAATGAAATCCATTTTTTTCTTAGTAATTATGTGAGGGAAACACCAAATCTAGTTTTCTGGTCCATTTCTTTTCCTTCTTTTTTTTTTTTAGTTTTCGTTAGATTTTGTGGACAGCAGTCACCTTTGTTTCATTTGATTAGCATTTTTATTAGTATTCCAGTATCTCCGTGCAAACGCACGAATTTATTTGTCAGTTTGGCATTGTTGCATACAAACAATGTTTAAAACAATGTAAAACAATCAATTTGGTCGGTTAAAGGTCCCTAACCCCTGAACCACTTGATCACTGACCAGTTAGAAGAGGTCTTATGAAAAGGACACTGCCCCAGATCAATACCTGTAAAATGAGCTAAGAAACAGCTTTATTCACCGCATGGAATAATTTACTTTCGTGATACAAAAATGGCGTTAGCCAGTAACTAGTAACTAGTAGCCAGAAATTAGGCAAATTTCACCGTTATTCAGGTCGTTTTTTCAACAAGAAAACGTCAAGCTGTGTCACTAACAGTGACTTTTATGTTGTCAGGCGACCAAAGTCTCCCGATCAAACAAGTTTCAGCCTTTTCTGTCGCATTGTTATTTATCCTCAGGTGGCTGAAAACAGCCGAACTACCTTTGCTGTAACGACACAATGTGTCTAGTGGTCGCCATGCTCATATATATATTTTCATGTTTTATCTTGGCGAGCGACACACTAGCGTGTGTCTTGATTTGACAAATATCAACGTTATTCACGTCGTTTTTTCAACAAGCCGTTAAGCCGTGTCAAGCCGTTAAGCCGTTAAGCATTAAGCCGTGTCACTTAACTAGTCCAGTAAAATTAGGTAAAAAACGGGCCAATAAAGAAATTAATTAGCAACAAGCCACAAATTTGTGGAATGGTCGCGGGTGGCATGCTAAACAACATACTAAAAGTCCCCTGAAATCCGACCAGTGCATTGTCCGCCATCTTGGAAACATGGCGTCCGAAAACGGATTTTTTAATATATCTCAGTAACGGTTGCTCAGGCATGAAAATATGTTCTCACCAAACATGTACAGCATTCAATTTTCTACTAAAAATGTTCTATTCATTTTTATCGTATAGATTCAATGATTCAGCCAATAAACGGGTGTAGAAGAATGTTAAGCTGATGCCGCCATCTTGGAAACATGCGCTGGAAATTGGTGTTTTTTCAATATATCATGGAAACGGCTGCATATAATAATGTTTAATCCGAATTTGTAGTGCATGGAATTGTCTGCAAAAAAGGTTCTTTTCGGTTTTTTTAAACTGAGTGAATGGTTCAGCGAATAAACGGTGCCGAAGAAGCCACGCAAGTGGCACCCAATGTACATTACACTTCATGTAGTTGGGCAGCTTGAGGCCCAAAATTGATGGAATTTTTCACGTTCTGTGAAAAACATGAATACATATGAAGAGTAACTGGAAAAAATAGCTATGATAAAAAGTTCAAAAAACCCCTTGGGGGAGGTGGATGTTCAGAGTATTCTTGCGAGTCCTGTAATAGCCCGAAATGGATACGGTTAAGTGCTGTTTTGCTTTAATGATAATTTAATTGGTAAAGCACAACAGCACTTAAACAGAAGCAATTGTAGTAGATTCGCTTATTTCAATTAAAATTCTTCAATTTTTATCCGTGTACATTTTAACAAGTTAAGGAAAACTTCAATGATGTAACCCTTTTCAGAATCCCGGAAAAAATATTCCTGGAAAAAAAATATCCTTGGAAAAAAAACTCTCCAAGGAAAAAAAAACACCATTCTGTTTTAACTTGCTTATTTTTCTTTTTTTAGCAAGAACGAATTAAAAATCCTTCAGCGTCACTTATTTTAAAATAAAAATATTGCTAACCTAGTAAGTATCAACAGTAAATCTTTGAATGTTATGGACAATCTCCCTGAGAAAGGTGGCATTGTCAATGTCTCCTGCAGCTATTCGCTAGCAAAGTGCCTTAAGTCGGCAATAGAAAAAAAAACAGAGCTCGTATCCGCATGGAACTCACTGCTGTGAAAGCACAGAAACAAAAACGGTTTAGAGTTCACTTGAACGAAACGAGCTATAATTTGAACTCCAATTCCAGGGGACAAGGATTGTTTTTATTCCGTTGTAATTAGAAGTGCATGCTGTTTGTGTTTAAATTGGACCGTATCAGTGAGTGGGCGTGTGCGGGGGGTGTTCAATTTGTGTATTAGGCAGGGATTTTAATATTTGGAGATTTGCTTTGTTTTAGTTCGTTCCCTAGAACTCGAGTTCAAATCATAGTTCGTTTCGTTCAAGTGAACTCTAGTCCATTTTTATTTGTGTAAATTCACACCTGTGAGTTCCATAAGGATGTGATGGCGAAGACTTTTTTGTTCAGTTAATTTGTTGGCTTTTTTCGCTTCCTTCGTATTGTCGTTGGCCTGGTTTATCATGTGTAACATGTCCATTATTCGCGCAATTTTATTTGTAAACAAGGACGCGCTACCACTGCATCAGTAATTCGACGTGTTGTTTGCAACAGAAATAGTGGAGGACGAAAAAAAATTAATGTGCGATTGACGCATGCAGTTGGAAAGGCAGCATACCAACGGCACACTACTATATATTCTGAATGTGTGGTGCACTGAAAAGTCTACATATTGCACATCACATATCATAAAAAAAAAAACCCGTCTCCTAACTTTTGTTACTACAATGCGGTAAACGAGCGATCATGTGATTATGTAAGAAACGACCAGATAAGGATTTCTCATCTGACGCTATTATTTTTGTTACAAAAAAAACCTCTGAAAGTCTCGTTGCTTTTCAGCTTCCCGTCCTCTTCGTTCTTTTTCAGCAGACTTTTACACTTTTAATTCTACGAGCACCTTACTTTGCAGTAAATCCAGCATTAAATTGGGGGGAGGGGGTCGTACTGTACTGAGGGTACGTAAAGTTAATTACATTAAATTTATTTTAATTTATTTTACATACGAAAATGTCACACCACAATTTCATGTAGCTAGCTTTTGTTTAAGCTTTGCTCCTTAATGTATTTTATATGCTGGATTTACTGCAAATCCATTTTTTTTAGAACTATATTTAAGGTTAAACAAACTCTGACGTCATTCCCAGTTGCTCTCCCCGCCGTTCCAATGTTTTTTTTTTTTTTTTTTTTGGTCATAAACTGAACCTTGACCGACAAAAACACGCCAACATGAAATCGGAACTTCTACTGGATGATACAGATATATACAGAAAATATACGCAGATACATAAATGAATTAACACACCGTACGTTTTAATGTTGTAGATAGATACGAAATGCGACATATTCTCATCGGCTGTCCCTACTACTGAGCACCGACTTATTCATTCTAGAGTTGCGCTTTTCAAATCGTGTTTTTTTTTAACACCATAAATTTTTTATCCATACGGCATGTACCTTCGCTAGATGTAGTTCCGCTATAGTTCATAACAGTTGGCGCTGATTATTCCCCCTCACTCCCAACTACCAGACATACAACGCAGTTTCGCCTCCAACCCAACTTCCCTCCCACGTGATCAGCAACGCATATCATTGTCGAAACCGAAATTTCTTAAAATGATATCGTAAATAATTAAATTTTTATGTAATGCAAATTAATGATAAATTTCATTTTAATTGTTATAATTAGTCAGAGCGATGACGTCACCAAATCAAACTTTTCCGAGTAGCCTCTAACCGAACCTCGACCCTGATTTCCCGGAATTTTTCAACGCCGCCACTGCCATTTTTTGCTAAAATTTGCGAAGAGCACACGTGTAACGCTGACGTCATAACACTCCGTGTACTATGGACGACAGTTTCGCATTGAAAGACGCCAGTAGAGGTTAGCCAAGTTCAACTCTAGAAACTTATTCTGTAGAGCTTAATACTTTTTGAGCTAGTGCACTGCAACTAACCCACCCCTTGACTTTAAGTTCCTCACATCATAATTGAACAAATGTGTCTGGTTTATGGGGAGATGTGGCTGATTCAACTTGCCTTTAGCCCTTTTTTGGCACAACCACATTCATTCGACGTGACACGTGGAATTAAAAAAAGGAGCATTAGATTACGTATGTTCTTGTTCTGTCTCTGCGTTGGCGCACATCTATTACTTGATGACAAAACACTAGCGTGTGTCTAGATTTAGCACCGTCAGCTCGTAGCTGAGTCATAGTTGATTCTTCAGTGTTGCAAGAAGTTGTCCTACTAAATACGGGAATCTTTTGTTCTACCCTTCACACTGATTATTTGTGCGTTGTTAATCAGCAAGAGTTGTATCGTGCACATTCCAACTAGTTTGGTTGGTAGTAAAAAAAACAAAAAAAAACAATAGGCTAAAAGTGAAGTGTTTTTTATTCCTGGTGATTTTTTTTTCTTCGGGGCTGTATTTTCCAATGTATGTTTTTTTCCGGAGATATTTTTTTCTGGAGATTTTTTCCGGGATTTTCTCCAGGGATATTTCTTTTCCGATTACGTCCTTTTTTTTACGGCACACTTGACGTTTTGGTCTGTATCTTACATCGTTTGAAGTTGATATTACAGCTCTTAGGCTACCTTGCTTTCATTTTTTTTTGTTTATATTTTTCAGTTGTTTTTTCATCAAACTAAAAGTTTTCGACATTTTCTTGTTGCGCATCTTTATCTACGCAGCTTTCTTCCATAGACACCGTTTAGGCCAAACGCAGTTAAAAATTACAGCTTAGCAACTCAACTAAATAGATCCACAATGTCATAAACCACACCTCTACAGTCTTTAGAAATGTCCTTATCAAATTTCATGGTTTTTTTTATGAATAAAGTTCACTTTCTTAGTTCCCGGAATTCCCTTCCCGATAAAATCATGAACCTGATATCAACGATCAGTTACTATCAGTACCCAACGGCCCACTAATAATGAGCTAATTGCTAACGAGGTAGTGAACCGGTGATTGCTAAATACACCTTATCAAAAATATCTGTCTTGGAATGTAGACATACAGTTCAGTTTGATGACCTATGACGTACAATGCGTTCTCTGTCACCTACCCAATTATCTAAAAGTCCTAAGAACTTCGATTATCGTCTGGGAATTGACAAAGAGAGCAACATAAAAGCAACTATTTTTTCCTGTCGAACTACATCTTGAATTCTTACAGCAGTTACCAACTCCAGCGTATTCGTTCTAAGCTTCAGCATATTCGTAACAAAACAAGCAAAGATACGCTATGCAATAATACTAAGGTCTGAACGTTTTGCACAAGTTTTGTTATGTTGTGCTCGCACTTAAGTAATTGATCGACTAAAATGGTCATGGTGTTGGTGGCTGAGCGATGGCAGCGCTCAGCTTAGCAGCTTGCAGCAAGCTGTTCTGATCGTAACTGGATAGAGGACCCTTGCAAAGTCCCTTTCACATTGCTGCACCCACCCAACCTCACGCACTCCACTTGTGGAACGTGGGTATTCATCGCTCCTGGTGCTGAGCTAAGTATATATATAAGGAAGAAATTTGGTACTTGGCTTCACTTCGTTTCTGAATTTTGCAGAACGAGGCGTGTTCTCCTATGATTTGCTGTTTTATCAGTAAATCAGGGTTAAATTTTTTTTTAACGTTTTTTTTTATTTTGAAATTTTTAATGTTGAATTGCCCTTAAGTGTGTTTTGCTTCGGCATGATGAATTTTATTGTGCATCCTGTACTTAGGATGTTTGATTGGTGAGTTTTAATACACTTGAAAACGGGGTGATACTTATCTTCGAAACATAGTTTGCCGTTATGTACATTTCGTAGGCTTTCCATCCATGTAAACATGTTATAGTGCTACTTTCTTTATTAGTATTAGACTAGTCACAGATACAGTACAGGACGACAAGTTCCTCGCCCTCTGAATCTATGCGATCTATTCTGCCAGTAACAAACCCGGCAAGGGATAGGACGTAACCCCCTCCCCCTCCCCAAAACCCAAATTAAGATAAAAATTTAGTAAAAGTAGACAATTATACCACGAGCCACGGCTGTTTGCCGTGATGTCATGATGAGTTAGCCAATGACGAACGAGAATAGCGGTTCTTCGGCGATCTGAATGGACAAGCCTAGTCACGTGATGCGTGCGTCACGGTAAAAAGCCGTGGCGCGTGGTATAAGGCATTTATTTACACTGAAAGAATTCTGAAAATTGCCTTTTTTTAAGATGCATGGGCAGTAAAATTGTTGAAAATGAGTTGTTTTACGTGCCCCCGGGCACTTACAGCAACATTAGACAATATTTTGAATTACATTTAATTTTGTTCCCTACCCGCACTCCACCCCCTCCTCTCCCAAAAAAAGAAAATTTCTGAGTGCGCAACTGATTCCAGCCTATTCTGGACAGTCTCTCGGGCCGCCACCATTATCGGAAAATTGCTGGACAATTGCTGGACAATTACTGGACAACTGCTGGACAATTGCTGGACAATTACTGGACAACTGCTGGACAATTGCTGGACAATTACTGGACAATTACTGGACAATTGCTGGACAATTACTGGACAATTATTGCTGGACAATTGCTGGACAATTACTGGACAATTACTGGACAATTGCTGGACAATTACTGGACAATTGCTGGACAATTGCTGGACAATTACTGGACAATTACTGTACAATTGCTGGACAATTACTGGACAATTGCTGGACAATTGCTGGACAATTACTGGACAATTGCTGGACAATACAGAAGAAAGAAAGAAATGATAAACAGAAGGGTGAACTCGGAATTCGAACCGAATGGTTTGCCTTTCTGTTTACTATACTTCTGTCTGCTTCTAAATTGTCTGGTAAAGTTTAAAGTTCCCTTCAGGGTGGATGAAGAGAGAGAGATGGTGATTCGATTGCTTGCTTTTTCCGCCGCGTTAGGTCCACCAACTTCTTCAGACGCACTTCAAAGGAATAGTTTAACTCGTATTTAAAAATAATGGAAGTAGTTGCCATCAAAATTCTCGCTTTAAGCGTTGCCGCACACCAAAATCGACAAAACGTCGCACGACAGGACAATTTGTCGAAACCTGTCTCAGCATGCTGCAGACGTCTCCAAAACCATAGCAATGAGTTGCGCGCCACACACCGGATGTGACGTTGTCGTGAGGTATCTTTAGGCGTCTCACGACAACAAAGCGAAGCTCCTTCTATAGTTCTGTGTGACGGGGTCTCTCCACCAGATACGACGTTTCGTCTTGCAACGACTTTTTGTCGATTTTGGTGTACGGCCACCCTAACTCAGGAGAATTAGGTCAAACCTTACAGTAAATTAAGGCTTTACAAGAAAAACTTTAATAATTTAATTACAGTTTAAAGTGCCTGGCTAGACCACGTTGGCTTTCATGTATATGCCTCAGTTCTGCAACATTAGTTTAAACGTACGTTGCAAACGCGTTAATTTTCCCATATTTTTCTCTTGTAATAGACATTTTTGTTACATTCATAGGCTTATGTAAATGTTACAAAAGGTATATATGCGCAGGATGCCCGAAAATAGTGAGAGGGTATGTCCTTTTAATCTTTAACTTCACAGAGATTTTCATTTAGAGCAGCAGCCTGTTACTTTCCTCTCTGCTCAGCTGTAAAACTAACTACTCTCAAATTTGATTTTCAGTTTCAACAATGTTCAAGTCATTTCTCCTTATCGCTTCTTTGATGTCCGTTGTGATTTGCCAACCGGCCCGAGGTAAATAGGAAAATATATGCGTACTTTTGTATGTTTAGGCCTATAATACATTCATTATACTATACTACGTAATCATGGTCACAACTGAAAAAAAATACCAACCAATCTTTTGGAATTGCAAAGTACTGATATCACAATGAAAATGGTTGCCCTCAAGTTTCTAATCCCAAAAGCCTTACTAATAAGTTTCACTGACACCAAGCCAACTGAAGTACTATAATAAATCGGTTGGGAGGAAAAAGTTGGTCAATTCGAGAACTATAGCACGGCTTGGATGTTTCTGTAGAGAAAGTTGTGAGGAGATTCTTAAAAATACTTTTCTTATATCCTCACTGTCTTTGTCACCACACAGTACCGCAGATGTAGAGCAAGGTGGCTTGATGGTTACTTCCACCGTCTCATGTGCCAAAGGTCCTGGGTTCGAGTCCGACCTCAGCCACCGCTGGCATTTTCGGGAGGAGAAGGACCCTGTCATGCCTCGTGCTCATGTCGACTGTGGCATGTAAAAGAACCTAGCAATTTACGATGGCATTTACCTAGCAAAATTGTTCCTCTCTCCTTCTGGCACAATGGCTACGGCTGGGAGCGTGGCAAAAGCTAAAGCAGTACCGCCGCAAACAGGGGGTAGTGGGATGGAGTGAGAAAGTGGGGGTGGGGATGGGTAGCCCATTCATAAATTCGGCTGAGAAAGAGATTTTTGGCATAATGAAATTCCTCAAATTGATGCAAACATTGTTATAAAACTAGGTGATTGAATGCGCAGTTAGCAACACTGGTTAGATATGGTAGCTCATGTCCATGTTCGACAGAATTAATATTCTTCAAATTGTTGCGCACGCTGACTAGCAAACGCCAATTTTTGTTCGCTTTACTCATTCAGTCAGCGCACTCAGATCCCCCCCCCCCACGGCTAATGTTCGCCTCTTTCAGATGGTCACTTCCATTATATTCGTCCTTGTTCATGTTCATGCTGGCGGAAAATATCAGTGCACCATGTGACTCAAATCACCCCCACCCCCACGTCTTACGACTCCCGCTCTAATGATTTCTTCTATTATATTCTACCAGCCATGTTCATGTTCATGCTGGCTCAAGGAGGTTTCAAAGCTGCTCATTCGAGAAGCATGCTGTCCTGAAAAGCTTTCCCACAATGCAATCCCTCCATCCAGACGCGCGGGCCTTGGACCGTTGTATGGTCCCTGACTTCTTGTGTAATTATATATTTATGATAGATTATGATTGGAAGAACTTCATTTATTGGTGTACCAAAATCCTTCAAGCTCGTCGTAGAGATGAAGCGAACAATTTCCGATAAGCCAAAAGGGGAGGTGAAATACCAGGGGAGAAAATTTGCAGATCTGTGAAAAATGGCGGAGAAAACTCCGGCCCTGTCACATCATCATCAAAATAATACTGCATACGTACACATTATTCATGAATGTAACTTTGTTGATAACAATTTTTATTTTTATTAACCAGAATGCTCTGAGGCCGGTCAATACATCGAAGACTCCACAGATTGCACCCGTTTCTACCTATGCCAATATCGTAATGACCCCTTCCAGACGAATCGTTTTTTGTGCCCAAGTGGTCTCTACTTCAGTACTGTCTACAATGTGTGCGCATTCCTTGAAGATGTAGATTGCAAAAATGGCGTCAGGCCATAAATGGCGTATATACTTATGGTGAAATACCATATTATCTTGTCGTTTACATTAAACTTTTCCTATTTGAAGTTCATTATTTATTTATTGAATTGTTTCATACGCACTGTTGTTATTTGTCGTTTACTTAATACAATGTATTAGACTTAAGAATACGAATAAAATGCTGTATTACACGCAAGAACATTCTTGGGTTTATTTTTTCCGTGTGGGTATGGGCCTCCTGTCTTTGTCTTTGTAAAGCAAGTAGAATGTCTTTCTTATCACTAACAAACAAAGTCAGAATCATTGATATTATTATGTCCGTAATATAAGATAAAAGGACTACGTTAGGTTAACGTATAGCTTGATAAAAGATTGTTCTATGTTGAGGAGTCGTCGTAATCAACCGGGAAGTTACAACGTGCGAAATACTGATTGTGTGGTACGAAAGCTTAAAAATTAGTGTTAAATAACACATTTTCTGTTTAAAATATGGTTTTAAAAACTCTTCCTATAATTGTCGAAAGTCGCTACTTACCTGGAAAATGTCCGCACGCTTGTTTGTGCTGTCACTGACTCGAAAACGTTTGACTTATTTAGTAGGTGAATTTGTGCGGCGCGCACCTCTTATTCAAACTTCATTTTATTGTAGCCTCGCAAAACCAAAACTGGTAGGAAAAGGAGCCGCTTAGTTTCCAAAAAGGATCAGCCTTTGAGAGCAGTAATATCAGTGAACCAGAGAAAGGCCGCCAAGGTTACCCAGCAATCCTTTTAACCACCAACTTAAGCGCTTTGCTCTCTTCTTTAATATTTTGGAGCTAGTATTGAGCATAGACTATATCTGCGTGTAACGGATTGCATAAATATAAATATCGGAGCCATATTACTGTACAGTTCGATAAGTGCACCATGCTTCTGTATATAGCCATACAAAGAAATTAAAGAAGAATATGCCAAATTCGTGGTTAGTAGTGTTAACTTGGCTGCTTTTCCCTGTTTGAATGATATCACTGCTGTCAAAGGCCAACCGTTTTTGGAAACTTGGTGGCTTCTTTGATATCAATTTTGTATTAGATTGGTAATCAGAACTTTCACATATAGGACTTACATCGCACGAAACATTACGTCTGACTTCACTACACTTTCACCGTGTAGATGTATGTACGCAATTAGTATTAAAAACACTTTACCGTATAAAATACGGATGTAAGCCTTAAAAAAAATTAAAGATTTTTTTTAGGAATCTATCTATACAGCGAGAACCAAAGGGGCATACTTAGCCCTATCATATTTTATTTGAGGGCCTACTTCATTAGAAAACAAAAATTAACTCGTTTGATGCTTAAAAGTAAGGTTTAACTAATCCGAAGTCAACACAAACAATAAGACGGGAAAGCCAAAGGCTCACAAGAAATAACTAAATACAGATGCAAACCTATTTACGTTGCCTTTTGGACTTATATGTCGGACTGCCTGAGCGGGGAATCGAACCCAGGACCATTGAAATCAATGACCGAGGTTCTACCGCTGAGCCAGACTGACACAGCCAAAAGAAAACGTCCATAGGCAGCATTAAACACGTGCATATATAAAGACCGTGTCAGTCTGGCTCAGCGGTAGGACCTTGGCCTTTGGTTTCAAAGGTCCTGGGTTCGATTCCCCGCTTAGGCAGTCTGACATATATAAGTCCAAAAGGTAACGTAAATATGTTTGCATCTGTATTTAACACAAACAAAGTTTCCTGTAAGATTTCAGGCACTGCATTGTTGCTGTACTATTTAGCCCACGTGAAACCTCCTATGCTGTAGTCAAATGTTTTTACCATTATTACTTTTCACACGATAGATCAGTTAATGATTGGTGCATACTATTTGGCTAAACGACATCGCCGGAAATCATCTAATTGTCTTAATGTGCTTACCACAGATCTACAGGCAATTCAGGGTTCGTGCGATTCTTTGAAAACCAGGTAATAATGAAATCCCATCCCTGGAATAATATATGCATCGTCAATAGGGTAATGAACGGAAAGTAGACGACGTGACTGAAGAACACTGAACAATTTAGCCGGGAAAGCAGTCGAGCGCGTAGCCTTACATTATTCTTCCTTTGTTTGGGCGTGAAAATTTATGAAATATGGGCTCTGACTATAATTGTATTTACATGTCTAATGGTTGGCTACAGCAGAAAGGTTTCACGTGGACTAAACGCAACAGCAACACTGCAGTATCTGAACCGTACAGGAAATTTATTTGTGTTCCTTTGTTGCTTTGACTTAGAACGAGTTAAACTTACCTTAAGCATCATACGAGTGCGTTTTTTTTTGTTTACTAATTCATGCTACTTTAGCGTGCCATGTAGTTTAGATTAGCTTGTTTTAATGTTTTGTATATTTATCAATTACGGTTTGCACAAACCAACATGGAAACAAACCGTTCAAAGTGATATACCTCCCAGCGCCATTTTTCTCGATCCTCCACATCAAGTACGGCCCCAAAGGTCAATTTACTTACCGTTAGTCTTTCCCTTGCTAAAAAAAACGTTTTAAAATGTGGCGTCTAGGAGATTTTCTGTTGAATATTGTTAACTATATTTAAGAACGACCCGTCACTAAATGATGCAATGCGCGCGTACAATAATCATGACGTTTCATCTCTGTGTGTACATCTACTAACTTTCTAATAATTACTATGAGATCTACAATCTAATAGACTAATCCGGTAAAAATTAACATTAATTATTCCAATAGATCGCCGAAGCAAAATTATAAGACACTAATCTAGAAAATTATAAATTGTGATTTTAAAATACAAGAATCATTGCGGTTTTTGACGACAAGATCAATGTGTTCACGGTGGCTGGACTATTAGGCGCGATGCCAATTGAGACAGTAGCTATGTTTTTCACTGCGAGGAACGAAGCTACCGTCTCAATTGGCCTTTTAGCTGTGGTAAATACGTGGATGTAATCGTCGCTTGGGTGTTGTGAGGCAGGCGGAAGGTTATAAGGCAGGCGGTATGTTGCTTTAATCTTCAGTCTACGTCTTGCAGCTGGCGTTTGCTGATTGGCATATGGTAACAGAAGTACAACCATGAACCCTATTGTTGCAATAAGTATACATGGACCCTTACAGCAACAATAGGTTGCATGTATACTTATTGCAATAATATGGTTCATGGTTGTACTGCTGTTACCATTGTTGTAAGAATCCAATACGAAATTTATAAGGACTGTTTACAACAATGAAAACGGCAAAAGTACGATAATAATTTTAAAATAACGGCGTGATTTCAAGATGGCGGCCATTACAGATTAACAGCGACGATGGTACATACATTGTTGCATTTGATATTAGTTAAGGTGGTCTGCGGCCTTGCAGTGCTGGAAACACCGGTTCTCGTCAGATCCCCGAAGTTAAGCAGCATTGGGCTGGATTGATACTTGGGTGGATGACCGCCTGGAAATCTGGCTGTTGCAGACATAGGGCCTTAGGGCTTCGGGCAGATGACCAGGAGTGGTTAACGCTCGTTAAACCCTTTAACCCTTTAATATCTATTACTGATCCATACTAAATTTGAGTGGAAAATAATGAAAGACAGCAGAGAAATGAAGCATCGAAATTTCGGCTTTAACATGACACGTTGAAGTTACCACCTTAACTAATATCAAATCAACAATGTATGTACCATCGTCGCTGTTAATCTGTAATAGCCGCCATCTTGAAATCACGCCGTTATTTTAAAATTATTGTCATACTTTTGCCGTTTTCTTTGTTGTCAACAGTCCTTATAAATCCCGTATTGGATTCTTACAACAATGGTAACAACAGTACAACAATAAACCCTATTGTTGCAATAAGTTACATGTATACTTATTGCAGCAATACTGTAAGTAAAAAAGTATAGTTACAACAATGCAACCTATTGTTGTAAGAAGTGTCCATGTATACTGATTGCAACAATGCTTCATCTTCTTTAACAAATGAAAATCTACGTTTTGCATTCTTACCGAGATGTTGTCCCTGGTTTCTTAAAACTGGTTCACCTTCCACTTCAGCCAAAGCCTGGCTCAAAACTTCAGCTTCATCTTCGTCAAACAGTTGGTCAGCGCCCAACGAAACACTGAATTTAGCCATACTAAAAATGCAAACATCCAAAAACATCAAAGCGCAGGGAAATCGAAGGGACGAAGGGACAACAATAGACGTGTGCGCCAATACGCGGAGATGCGTGTGCTGTTTCATTGTTGCTGCTCTTCCCTCCGTTGTAACAATGAAAAGTCAAGCTGTGCTAAACCAATTTCAGTACCATTAATGACTGTAAATAAACACCATCAAACGTCGAAAACAGCCTTTTAGTATGGTAATAAGAAACGTATAGCTGCCCTTTTTCCCAACAATGGGGTAAAAACACGATTCATCGGGTTCTTCGTACGAAAAAACCATCCAATAAATCACTTACTGTACCCCATTGTTGGAAAAAGGATGGCTATAGGGTAGTGACACAACGTTGTATTATATATAACTCTATGCTGGAGCCAGTAACTGGGATAGCTGCAAGGGTCACTGGAGGGGGAAAAGAAGGGCGACTTACTGAAGACACTGTTGTTAAGAGGCTTACTGAAGACACTGTTGTTCTTAGACCTATAATGCGCGATTTTTGTCGATTTGTAGGCAGTTGCTGACATTTTTAAGCAAGTGGAATCTTTTTTTCCAATTACAACCTAGCAGCCTATTTGAGGGTCATAATATCAAGCTGCAGCGATGAAAATAGGCCTATCAGAAGCGCAATTTAATTATCTTTCGTTTGGTCCTACTCCCATCTTTGTAGGTGCTTTGGTTCCAGAGGAGTAGAGGTACAACACACTCGCAAGCACATCATACGTCTTTAATGATGTAGATGGCTAAATTCAGTGTTTCGTTAAGCGTTGACCAACTGTTTGACGAAGATGACGATGAAGTTTTGAGCCAGGCTTTGGCTGAAGTGGAAGGTGAACCAGTTTTAAGAAACCAGGGTCAATCTCTCGGTAAGAATGCAAAACGTTGATTTTTGTTAAAGAAGATGAGCGAAAAAGCGTGCAGGCTGGACGTCGATGCAACGTTGCAGTATTGTGCAGCATTGTTGAAGCATTGTTGCAACTATACATTTTTACTTATAGTATTGTTGCAATAAGTATACATGTATACATGTTGTATACATGTATACATGTTGGAAGTATACATGTATACTTATTGCAATAATAGGATGCATTGTTGTATTGCTCTTACCATTGTTGTAAGAATCCAATACGGGATTTGTAAGCAAGCATTATGTCACATCCGACGCTAGATCGTATATACTCATTTCGGAGCCGCGCCATGCGACACATCGTGCAAATGCTAAAAAGGTAAACAAACACTGGCGCAGATGACTGCACGTTATGATCATCAATGTCTCCTGTCTGTTGCTCCGGTAAAATACCCACACGTCAGTTTTATTTGAACAAAGTTGACCAAATAAAAAATTCTGGGGTCTTTATTCTGTGTTGATGTCGAAATTTACGTCCTATCGTTGCCGACTATGTTACGTATATGAATTTGTTGGCGATTTCAAGGAGGCATGCAGCCTTGCAGCCTAATTTGTGACTTCATGTTTTAGTATTATGCGGGCATCAAACACGGCGTTATTGCGCAGAAACAGCTTAAATAAAAGGCATAAAATTGAGTTTATTTCAAGTGTACCATAAAAAAAGAAGAAAGCTTCTTCCTACCGACACTTAGTTGTAATTTAATTGCTACTGCTGCTAAACGTTTTCCCCTTAGGCCATATGTCTGCTATGAGAATTTATGTCTGAAACTCAATCCGTAATTTAATGTCTTCTCCGCTTTTGGTTTTGTCCATCACCGTTTCACGGTCCTGACACCCCTGTCCCACCCCTTCTTTCCTAGTTTCTTGCGGTAAACATACGATAAACCTAATTGTCGATCCAATTCTCGTTTTGTCCTTTCCTTTACCGATTCGGTAGCAAATCTACATGGTGGAATAGATTGTCTTCATCACTCGCCATTTCTCCTGATAAGCTCAGAACAAGGTTAACTGGGATTGAAGCTGCGTGCCTCGAGTAAGCTACTACCTCAGCTACTATCTCACTTGGCCTTCGCTCAAAAGCGTAAGTCACGTGACTTGAAGTGCACGACGAATCACTACGTCACAAACTAGGCGTGTAAACATCGCCTGACGTCACCGTTAAAAGTAGCCCGAGAAGCTTTCTGGCGGGAGTGAGATACTCTTCGGACCGATTGGTAAAAAAGAAGCATACTAGTGTACAGGCGCCACATCTGTCATCGTGATCGTACCCTTAGACGATCAAATAAAAGGTAAATGAATTCATATAAAACTATTTCCGGTAATGTATCGAGGAAAACTGTTAAAATATATCGGAAGGAGTTATGTGCCATTAAGTATTAAGACGGTAATGCTAGACTCCAGGCAACGGTAGTACGTTCAAACATTTTTCCTCCATGAATGTCGTCGCCCCCCAACGAAATAAAGAGTGTTACCACAATTAACTTTCTCTTCCTTTCTAGTTGCCCAATTGTACGTAACGATGTTACTAATATCACTGTACTGTAGTTATCCAGATAAACAATCCACGACCCGGACCTCTGATGGGCTATAGGTTAGGTGGGGATGGTTAAGGGCCGTTGTTCGAAACCACGCTAACGAAGCTAAAAATACTTTTGTTTTTACGGCTGCGTATTGTTCTTATGATTTCGATTCGACGATCAAACGTTATTATTTCATTGCGTTACGTCGAGGAAGTCTGTCAGCAATAAGGAAGTACCGATGTTTTACTTGTCCGTGTTTTTAAACTCTTGGCACGCAATCTAACGTTGTAAACCGTGGTCGTCTGTATCTGGTATACCTTTCCGAAGTTGAAAAAAGCGACGGACAGACGGACAAAGCCGTTGCAATAGTCATCTCAGCCGGTATGGCTCAAAGAAGAACGATAATTTGGTAGGACGCTCCAGTTGCTCCATCTTTGGGTACGGCTGTACAGAAGACTAGAACTAGCCCACTCAGCTTTGTCAAAAAATTCTGTAGGATGTTAAATGGCTTTACGAAGGATGGGGTTTTTTTTTATGTGTTGGGCAAACTAATCGGAAAAAAAAAATTAAAGTTTGTCATAAATAAAGGAAAATAATTTCTGGTAACGCACAAATAGGCCATACACTCATAAAAAAAAGTTGGATAATGGAGTAAAAATTATCATGGACACATACGCATAGACAAACATATAGACAGAGCGACAGCCACCAGAACATGAGGAAACTCAATTTCCCATGGAATATGTTTTTAGCAAAGGTAAGCAGCAATTTCGTTAGACATCTTGTCTAGATAATTAAGTTTAATCAAAATATTTCCGAAATTATATTCTATAATCTGCCAAATTTAGGAAAATTAAGTGTCCCATCACCAGAAAAAAAAAATCCGTGTCGACTAAAAGTCATCTGAACCAAAATAATGATTTTATCGATGAACCAGCTAATTTTGATCATCACCAGACATTTTAGAAGGAAAAAAAAAACAAGAAGGAAATGAAAAATTATAGGATGCAAATCTGAAAACCTTCTATCATACGCAAGACACCGTCCAAAATATATAGTCAAATCCTTCTTTTGCAATGTCACGCGTACTTTTGGATTACTTTGTGCAAATCCTTGGTCAAACGCAGGATTTGATCCGGCGGCCATCTCTGACCACTCGGCTCTGCCTGCTCATATTGTTCAGGGTCACTGAAACCTCAAAAACCTTACAATGTGCGCTGGTATTATTTTGTACGCGTCAGTTTCTGTTTCCGTATTATTTGGTTGTAAAAAGAAGCGAAAGTCCGTAGATTTCGTATCAGCGAATGGAGCCAGATGTCGTACTACCCTACCCGTTCGGTGTGACATGGACTTTATCTGAGTAATTACGATTTGATAAAAATGGTTTATCAACAATGATGAGCAATGAGCATAGATGTATCAACTGTTATTAAACGTGTGCAGAAAATGTGAAAAGGATTATTTGTACAGGTGTTGAAATTATTTGTACAGGTGTCAAGGTGTTCGATGATGACATCAGTTATGGTCGACCGCACGTCAGTGAACCGCTTGCCCAATTGCATTGCTTGATTGCAAAGAAAATAATTAGCTCACAAACCGATTTGCGCAAAGGAAAACAAACAGAAAAAGGTAGAAAAGCGGCGATTCGGGCAACATTGGATCTTTTCAGTTGGTTGACGACTTGGGTCCGCACCGCATCACACAAAACGGGTATGTTTCATATTAAGGGGGTCGATCATAATTTATCGTCGGTGATTCGAGCGAGAGTGGGGGGGGGGGAAGGGTGGTGATGCTATGAGGGTTAGTATGGAGCTTTTAGCTTTTCTTGAGAGGTGAGGGTTACGAATTTAGTGATTTTTTTCTGTGAAACTTTGTTTACAAGCTGTTGACTGCGTTCATCTGAGGAAAAATATGATTTATGGAGGAAATGTAGCACACAGTCGGCTTAAGTCGGCTAGTTAACACAATATAAGAAAGAAAGAAAGACTTGTAAGCAATAAATAGATCACGAGGAAAAGAGTTAAGAAGCATAAAAAGTTAGCATTCAAGAAAGGCTTGGTGAGAATCCAAGGGAAATAAAGAAAGGACAACAACTGCTCCGAGTGGAACTCGAACCTCTCCGTTTACCAGCCGAGAGCTGTAGCCTTGGGATGAACTCCTACTCGGATTAGTTGTCTTTTCTTTATAAAACATAATTATTAGTGTGTCTGTAACCTGATATTTACGTATGGCAGGATGCAACACGAGGTCGACACTTATGGATCGGATCGCACCTGTTAGCCAGTCACGTAACGTAAAGCCTGCGACAATTCCCCATTGTTCTCCAGAGTATAAATACTGCTGGGAGAACGATGGAGAGGCAGTTGGTGTTGGAGAGACGATTGAAAGGTTGCTGGCTCTTAAACTCTGCTGGGACTACACCAAGCTGCAACTTGAGTTTAGTGCCTAATATGCACTACTCTGTGCACAGAACCCTAGTTGTGCAGTAAGGGGTGAATTGGGTTAAAGCTTTGCCTTGAATTCAACTGTCCATTCTCAAAAGGCCAGTCTATTGTTAACCTGTCACTTCAAGGAAAGAAAGTCAAACAGACTATGTTAATGCAGAGAGAAATGCAGACAGAAATGGGACAGTCGAATTCTGTCGCACTACTGTGTATACGTAAGGTGTTGCAAAATTAAAATCGCCGTATGATGTGGTTTTCATTCTTCATTTCACACGGTTAGTTAATCAGAAAACAGCTAACCGTGTGGTGAGAATTGAAGAATGGATAACCAAACTAGGGTTTTCGATAATTATTTTAGTGTCGCGCAGTGTGAAGCAAGACAAAGACGCTTCTCATCCCGTGCTAGAGTCTTTTTGTCTGTCTGCATCCATGATAACTTTTGAGCTCCGCACCTTATCCGTTTCATTTAAAATTCTCCACATGCATTCTCTGCGTTATTTGTGGATTTAAGTTTCTTGTGGCATGCAAAATATCCTGGGTAATTCCTCCTATAAAAATTGTCCCTATGGGTCGGATTAGGAGGGGTTGGGCCTTCCCGGGAATGCACTATACAGGGGCCTCGGCACCTCTCGCGTTGGGTGGGTTGGGGCCTCGATAAAGAATGAAGGAAATAAAGGAAAGAGCGCGTCAATACGTTGGGTATGTGGGCTTAAATCCCACAAATCCTCGTTTTAACAGGCAAAGCAGTGCAGGGCTGAAATGCTGCAGACATATAACCAGTAGAAACGTAGCAAGGGAGAGCGAAGGGGATGACAACACAAATTAAGCAGATGTGGCTAAAAAGCCACAGGAAGGAACTACAGAAGATGAGGCTAAAGAACCACAAAAGAAAAAAAGAAAATG
>JAHWFP010058992.1:0-17775 GCA_023313725.1 Lithobius niger
GCAAACAACGTGAAAAGCCAAGTTTCGCTGACGTAGTTCCTGAGCGTCGATCTCTCGGCCAATCCAGAAAGTCAATTTCTGTTACTGAGGGAAAAATTCCACCAATCCAACAGCTGGAAAAATCACCTGAGAATTTACATCGCAAGTCACCAGGTGGCAGGAAATCTCCAGCGAAATTACCCCACACACACGAAGTGGATGAGTCTGCTAACGTAAATAACCAATCACCTTTGGCTACTACCAGCGCCCCTCTTGAAGGAAATTCTAAGCCAGAAAGGTCACAATCTCCATCGATTATTACGTCACCATCCACTAAGCAATCACCACCGAAGCCAGGTCATGCTAACAAAAAAGCGAAACCGAATCCCAATAAACGCAAAGTTGTGCTATTACCAACACAGGTTGACATTGCAGCGCAGCTTCAAAATTGCAGCGCAGCTCATCGTTCAAAGAGACTGCGTAGAGCTTCAGACAAGCTCAATTTGTAGTTTTTTTTTGCAAAATTACCATTTGGCTACAACTTCTTCGTTTTTTTTTTGTTGTAATCCGTTATACATGAATTAAATGATAGTTCTTTTTAAACTGTAGCGAGTAACGCTAAAACGTTTTGTCCCCTAGTTATTCGTGCAGAGAATCGGCTCTATTAATTTTAAAAATGTCCACCTTTAAAATTAGATAAAAATGTAAGTGTATTTTGTTGTTCGTGTGAAAAATTGATTTCACGATTCTATCTTTTTTGTATCTTTTTGTCTTTTCATGTACACTTCTGACATCGGAACAAAAAATTGCTTGGAGCCGCAATTTCCACTCCGGTGAAGCCTAATCCAAAGAAACTAATTTGGCACCGAATTCTCATTGCCAGATGTTTGTCCACAGCAACGCTGTAGCGTTTCAGCTGCAGAAATGGTTGCTGCAAAAAGAAAATTAACCAAAAAAGGCTACGAAAATTAAAACAACAACATTGAAAATTTAAATTGAATTTATTGTAAAATTGCTCCAGAAATCAAAACAGAAATTTAAAACTGGCAAGTTTTCAGCCAGTTTATTAATGTTTAATTTTTTGCTTAATCATGTACATCTTCAGTTCTTTATTTTTGTAAAACAGCTTTCAAAATAGTGTTTAGTTTTTTCTCGAAAGCGAAAAATTATGTATCTTTCTTTAATAATAGGTAGTGCACTAAAAAATACATCTTGCCTTCGTAATCATAATTTTATTTCCAGCTAGGCTTAGATTATTTTTTTTTCTGTTTTTTTTTTCGCTCGCTGCATTGTGGAGTCGTCACTTGTGTGCTCCACAATGGCAGCCATCAATTTCATGTCAATATGTTAACCCTACCAAGATACCCCTTTAACTACTAATAGGCTATTCCATAATTATATATTGTATTAAGTTGCATCACATGACTTCCTGTTATAATTGTATTTAAACAGAAGTAAACAGGAAGTTCGCTGTCTTATCAGCTGTAGCCTACACTCTGGTAGTCCGTGTGTTTATTACCATTGGTGCCCACGCTGGGCTAAGGTGTGTCCCCGCCTAGGACATCACAGTTTTACTAACGAAGTTTTCACGATTCGCAAAGTGCAAAAAAACGAACCGGTTACTTATCTTTTCAAAGATGAGTCGGGTGAAGCGGTGCTGGGTGGTTTCTATGAACATGGAATTAAAAAAAACCCTAATTCCAGAATTGTTTTTAGTAGAAAAAGTGTTACACAGTAAGAAAGATAAAGATGGAAAAATACTTTATTTCGTTAAATGGAAGTGTTACGATGCCAAGTATAATAGTTGGATGGATAATATAAGCAGTCTTAAATAAATAGAAGCACATGTTAACATACACTCAATCTTTTAGTCCTTAAAAAAGGAATAATTTTTTTCCTTTTTGGAGTATCGTTATACATCATCGGGCAGAATGAGACCGTGTCGAATGATGTGGTGGTTGATCATTCGTTTCTTGTTTGGATCAAAATACTTTCTACATACGTGACAATACGTCGTGGTGATTTTAAACTTTCCAATGTGGTGTCTTTGCACATTTTTAAATGTGTTTGAATTTCTGCTTTCAAGGTGAATTCTAGCAAACAATTTTTGCACGCAAATGTAACTACTTTTTCATATTGTTCTGCCATGATTTTTAAAGAAGAATAGGGAGTCAATTTCTTTACATACGTTCCGGGTAAGCAAAATAATTTGTTAACGGAATTAGAGCGGACAACAAGTTTCATTAATCTTGACTTTACGAGATCTTTTATTTTTTGAGCGCGCGACTCTTTTTCATTCTAGCAGCTTGTTTCTCTAGTCTAACTTTCTTCCGCTCTTCAGTTTCCCATATTTGAAACTAATTTTCATACTAATAGCTTTCTTTCCTCTGAGCACATCGCGACCCATCTTTCCCTTTCCAACATTCTTTGCCTAACTTTTCTCTCGTTCTCCCAAATGACAGAATCTTCCAACTTTCTCCTACGATTCTCTAATAGCATGGCTCGCCGCGCCGCTTTCTCCCTCTCCTCGGCTTTTTTTGCATCGTTCAATTCGGCATTTTCTCTCATTCAATACGATACGAGCAATTTCTCCTTCTCCTCATCGCTCAAAATATCTACCTCAGAATCGAAGTCATCTTCATTTTCTTTCCAAGTGCCCGAATCGAGGTGACCGATAGCTAACGTATCCGTACCCGTATCTAAGATAAAACGTTTATCGTCATACGCCAATAGAAGGGATTTTGAATCCTTAACGGTGCTAACTTCGTGTCCCACCCTAGAAATTTTTGACCAACTCCCTTAGCCGGGGATGTCAGCGTTTAGGAAACTGATTTGTAGTCTTCGAAGTTAAGGTAATTTTTACCAAACGCTTTTTGAATCCCCTTAGCTTTTTTCTTAGGTTCTGTTTCGAGAGATTTTATCGCGTATATTTTTTACTGTAACCCTACGAATCCTATGATGGGGTCATCCTCCATCTCGTCCTTCATTTTACCTAGAACTAATATGTTCACGTCGGAGATAAGTTGGTGATTGCAGGGATAATTACTTGTGTCGAAGTGCTCTCGATCCCGAAGCACGTCCTCGTACAGATCTTCCGTTTCGATCTGGTAGTACATGCTGTCGGTATCTGTAAATAGGAGTCTGGTCCGATCACCGTACTTAGGTCGAATGTACTCGTAATGGAACTCGAACATGAACAATTTTGATAATTCTAGAATGCTGAATCCGGAGCACATGGGTAGGTCGCAGCACATGCTTTGAGCTCGGCAGTTAATCTGTACCAAGTTTTCGTTCAAGATCCTGAAAGAATCCGCGTGAGGTTGCGACGTGTATTTTACGGCTTTCTTAGCGTCGGTGTACAATTTCACAGAGAGCTGATTCTGTTTGTTTTCCAAAGTCTTGCCAAAAACCAAAAATTATTTAACAATTTGAAGTAGTTCTTTTCAAACGGAGTTGTTGATTGTTGTCTTTTAGCGATATTGAAATCTATATAGTTTTTCCATCCAAGGTTTCTGGTTGAAAGCCAAGACCCTTCGGATATGGCAAAGAACTAATCTGTGATGGAGGTAAAATTTCAAATTCCGGTAGTGGAGAACATACTTCTTCTTGTGCAGAAGATTTGGAGCGAGCTTAGACGACGACCTCTTCTCGTGATCTATATCTTTAGGCAGTTTTTTCATGTAAGAGGAAACGAGCTCTTCCCAATTTCGATATTCTCGGGAGCTAATGGGTAATCGTTATGGGTGTTGTGCAGTTCGTTAGGGTACTCCAGGTCTACTTCGAATATAACCCGACGGCGGCATCATCTGGCACGGCCTGTACGTCGAAAACTTTGAGTTCGTCCTTCGTCAAGTACCAGAACTCCTCGTAGGGGAGAGGAGCGCTCATGGCAAAACCGTACAAGTTGTTCATATATGATGTATGGGGAAGGTTCATGAGGGTTGAAACCGTGCAGGTATTTATTATTAGTTTCAGAGAACCTCTTACATATAAACGAACCCCCGCCACGGATGCCGAAAAATAGTAGATCGTGTTTCCTGATGTGAGTGAACAGTTCCAATTTCAGTTCGTGCATTCTCAAGAGCACGGCCCAACTGAAACCCGGGGTAGAGATGTAGTAACACGGATCTAATTTATTGTTCCGGAGGCACAGCCTTCGCAAGTCTTCAAAAATGTCCGCGAGGAGGAAAACATCGGTCATCTGATAAATTTCGTGGTAGGAACTGAAGTTTTTAACTCTCATTTTGAGCCAGAGGTTAAGAGCTCGCACATACTCTTTCCCTGCCAACTCCTCTTCTTTCAACTGGGAAAAAAATGCTCTTCGAGATGGGAGATCCTCCTTATCAAAAGCAGACATGTCGCTCGTGAATTCGTACGGATAAAACACCTTTCTGGGTCTGGAGATCTATAGCACTCTCTCTAGTCATTCCTTTGACTAACCACGCAGATTTTAACCCAAATTCCAAAGTTGCCTCGAGAATCTGGAATCCGTTGTGTTTACAGTTCGCGACCGCAGTATTTAGGGAAACGTTCAAGAAATTCAAGCTGTCTATAAATCGAAGACTGATCCCGCTTTCTTATTTGCAAAAACATCTTAACCTGTTAATTTAGCATTTCATTGACCCAATGTGATGTTTTCCTGGAGATTTCTTAGTTGTGCAACCACCTGCTTGCATGCCCTACTGCGCCTGCACGGTGCAGCCCTCCTATAAAAGCGAGAGCGGAGACGCTTTTTGTCATTCATTTTCCTCCAGCGACCGTCTCCACGCCGCTCTGTTTCCCTCTTTCATCGGAATTTGGTTTCTTTCATGGCCATCATGGACCAGTCTTTCGTCACAGCCAAGCAGAACCCAGAGAAACGAAAGACCAGCACGCTCTCCCGTGCCTGCCGGTCACCCGATCCAGCTATCGTCAAGCTGTCGCCAACTCGGCCCCCGCTTCTTGACACCTCATCTCCCGCCGACTGCACCGCGATGGCGCTCCGTCCACTTGCTACCTTCCTGCAGAATCCCATCGCATTCAACGTCCGGTGCCTGTCGATCACACGATGCCACCATCGTGCCATCCCCTCTCGGCTGCCATCCCCATCAAGCTGGCACCAACTCGGCCCCGCCTCTTGACGCGACATCTCCCGTCAACTGCACTGCGGCGACGCTCCGACCTCTTGCCGACCTCCTGCAGAAGCCTACCGCACTCAACGAAAGACCCGGCAACCTTGGCAACTGCTTCCACCTCACCGTGGACCCCCATACTCGCATTAAAGGAACACATCGTGGCTCAACCCCGTCGTCTCCTAGGGCTGATCCACCTTTCCGAAAACTTGGCTTCGGATTGCTTTCCACTGATGCCAAACTTGAAGACCACTTAATCTTGGCAACTCCAGCTCACCACGGACCCCCGGCTGGCTTTCGTTTCGGTTGATTCCGAGTATGAACCAACCACCACTCTCAAGGATGCCATCGCGGCCCCTCACCCGTCAACTCCCGGGGCTGAACCACCTTTCGACAAGATCGGCTCCAGTTTGCAATTCACCGTCATCGAACCAGCTTCCTCGACGACTCCTCTCAGCCAGTGCCGGATTTACATTTTATTAGTGTAGGTACAGTTTCAAAAACTGAGACCCCCCAGCTCCAGCCCCTACCCAAAAAAATTTTTGAAGACAAAAAAAAGGACGTGCATTCAGATAGGAGCTATGGCCTAAGCCCAGGTCTATTGTGTAATGTCAAAGATCCTATGAATTTCTGACTGGTGTTAACTAGCAAAATTGTCCCTCTTTGCGTCTGACGCCATGTCGTAATGCTAAAAGAAAAAAAATTTCCTTAGTAATGCTAAAAGCACATCAAATCTTCGAAGTGTATTTGGTTTTACCACACTGGATTGAATTCTTCTTGCTTTAACTTAAGGCATGAAGGTATGACTAATTAAGTGGATATGTTTCAGTTGGATTGGCATATTTCCAATCTTCGTTTGGATAGAAAGAATTAGAAGATTATGTGTAATTACCAGTACTTTTTTTAAGTCCTACTGCACATTAGCCTGGATAAATTGGGGAAATTCATCACGTTTTTAAACGCCACCCGAAAAGGTGTTGTATTAGTTACGGATACAGTTAAATGTACTTGCAGGAAATAATGAAAGCTAGATGCTTGAAATAATTGTTCCCTAACAGCAAGCTAACAGGGACGGATTCCCACATAATTAAAATTGTGTAATCAAACCAGAAACGGTTGAGATAGAAACCGAGTTAAACGAAACCCAAAGCTTCTGTCAAGACAGTCTATTTCAAACACATAGCTTTTCTTGCTTCGCTCACGTCTTGTGTCGTAGTTTACTGTCAGCAGACAAATATTTAGGCACAATTTGTGTGAAATATGAGGCCCCTCGAGGCCCCCTCAAGGCCCCTTGGATTTTAAACGTAGGTGCTACTGCACCTATTGCTCATGCCTAAATCCACCACTGCTCTCAGCCCGCCATGGTCCCCCGGCGACTTTCGTTTCGGTAAATTCCGATAACGAACGAAGCCACCATTCTCATGAAAGACATCATGGCTCTTCCCCTCATCGCTCCGTTCACAGATGCTGTATCATCCTCCCACCGCTGCTCCAGCTTTCATTCCCGGCAACTGCTGGTTCTTCGTACTCGACCTCACCGTCCAGGCCAGCTACTATCAAGGCAAGCTCCGCTTCAAGCCGGCCAACGGACTCCGCTGCCTCTTGATCTCTCGCCTCTCGGAAAGGATCCCCGCTGAACCAAGAATTCCTTTCGTGAAGCAAGACGGAATTAGCATGGTGCCGCTGCCCCACAGCGAGTGGGGCAAAGTGGCCTGATGGTTAGCATGACCGTCTCCTGTGCCAGAGGTCCCGGGTTCGAATCCGACCTCGGCCACCCCTGGCAATTTCAGGCAGAGAAGAGCCCTGTGATGTCTCGTGCTCATGTCGATTGTGGCATGTAAAAGGACCTAGGATTTCCGATAGGATTTGCCTAGCAAAATTGACCCTGTCTCCTTCTGGTGCCATGGCTAAAGCTGAGTGCGCGTCAAAAAAGTTACAGAGGCCACAGCGTCACCTGCTGCGAAGCTCACCACTTCAATCAGAATCCTATCCCATGCTTACCCCATCCTGCACATTGTCCGCACACCGGGCCCTAATTCAGGACTAGGTAGCCTCCACCTTCAGTCATGAAAGCCGCAAGCGAACCATCCATCACTCACTGGCTGTCACCAAGAAACGAAAGCATGCTGCCGCAACCGCAATGACTACTGCCCGCCCGCCGCCAACGTGGTCCCGCCCGCTACCAACGCGGCCCAGCCAGCCTCCAGCCTAACCACCTTCCGCTCGACCTCTGGATCTTTCGCCTTTACATAATAATGCACGTCAAGCATTGAATCACTTTGAAACAAGAAATCTCCGATCGCTCGGAACCCGTCGCCAGTCCCGAACTCCCTGCTCGTCCTTTCTATAAAGCGCAGCCTCTCCCTCATAAAAGCATACAAATTGGTCTAGAACCCATTCACAACTAAACAAATGACAATCTGATGCCGCCGCCCTCAAGCTCATCTTCCGGCCGCCACACACGCAGTCGTCATGCCATCAACCTGAAGCAAACTCCGGTCTCCCCGCTTGAGCTCTCATCTAACTCTCCCCGCAGGAACCGCAGCGTCTCCCGCAGGGAAGCACATCAATTGATCAAAGAAGCCTTTTATGGGAAAACGAAAGACAAAGCACAACAACCAACTGCATCTTCCAAACCCACAAGCGGATTCCTTTGCTCCCGCTAGCCGCAAAACCCGCTGACTCTGTCATCGCCTCTCCACGCTTTCATATACCACGAAAACAAACAGAGAACGGAATCTGCTTTCTCCTTGAAACGAAAGCCCATCCATAGTCAAGCCAATTCCTTGGCACCCAACGACCACATCCCTCCGTCCACGCACGGCACAGCAGACACACTCTCCACGAAAGCATCATTGAGAACAGCGCCACTTGCACAGCGACAGTTCTTGGAACCCTCCCAATATCCGGTCCAAAGCCTCGAGCATCCTTGGATCCCACCTCGATTAACCACGTGACCCCATAAACGTCACATTGGTTCTTCGCCCACGTAGCGTTCTGCAGATTCTGATTCACCAGGCAGTTTCCACCATGGTAAAGGTAAAAAATAATAATAATAAAAAACCATCGTATCCAGGCTCCAAAGACATTTACGCCAGTCATACTCCAAAAATCAATGACCCGGGCTAATGTAACTGTTCTGGACTTTCAAAACCCAACAGGTTGGACCCCCACAACACCGTGTGCCAGTACCACCGGCTTTGGTATCTTTACACGAACCCGTGTTCCATTTGTGTTACAATTCCTTTTCTCGACATGGAGACAGTTTGCCTCCATTCAGTCAGCCTTTGCCTTCAGAAAGTGCCAAGCCTTAGCTCTTGCCTTAACAAGGAAGAAACTCAAGTCGAGTATAGGACCCTCCACTCCCAAACAAAGCTCCGCTCCTCAAACCATATCCAGGCCGCCGAATACCTCAGGCAAAATCCCAACGTCTTCTAATCCAGCTACCCCACTCATGAGGACGAACAGTCACACTAGGAACTAAGCCTCAAGCCTTCATGATCTCTTTTAGACAAACAACCACGACCAGCCAATCTTACCCAAAGACCAAGAAAGAAGTCGCAACATCACCCCAGTCGGGTCTGTCGCTAACACCATGACCTCTCAAACAAACAGGTTCTCACTAGAATATCGCACTCCTCGAAATGAGTCGTCCTCTTTTTACGGACGACACAATGCTCGATTCAAAGCCCCCTTCAGTGAAACAATCGATGCCGGCTCCAATCTAAAACCAAGGAAGGTGCCCTTTACAGGATACAAAGAGCCACTCAATGAAAACAACTTATCTCCAAGTTGTACAGAATCCCGGAAACTATTTAACCTTTCTGCCCTTTCCATCATCATAAGAAACGAACCAGAAGCCCGATCTGTGCGTTACGCTTCCACTTGGTACGGTCTCACCAAATCGACATTCGAAAAGGAAGAAAACTACTCTTCTCACCCACCATCTCACAATTCGGGGAAAACCTCCACTGCAATGGGATCCCATTGGATTTAAAAGTCAATCGAAGCAGCCTACGTCGAACATAGCACGTGCAAGTACACAAACCTAACGACACTCGAAGTCTGAGCAATCTCCACATCGTGGGCCCACCACAGCGCCAGCCGAAGTATTCCCAAGAGCAGCATCTTTGCGACAACCCACAACTCTGACTCCCCACTTCCTTGGGGACATTTCAAGTAAAAGGAAAAGACCACACCGGCTGGGACCACACGTCACAGCCGGAACTGTGGTCAACCCCCCCTTAAGCACTCAGAACGAAGCAGAAGCAAGCCATCCATGATGGCAGCAAACCAACACTGATGGATGCAAGACCCTCCTTTCACGACCACCATTCCAAACGAAAGAAGACCAAATTCCTGTCTTATCATGGTTCTGGCAAAATTTTCTGGGGGACAGCTTGCTTACATCCCAGAGCGCCCATCAAGGTGATACCCGCCACCTGTCTTTGACGAAGTCTACTGTTAATGCTAAATTAACAGGTTAAGATGTTTTGGCAAATAAGAAAGAACATTTTGACGGCCCTCAGTCCGGTCGTCTAAAAATGGTTTCTTTTTGCCTAAAACATACTTAATTTAATCCCGCCCTGCCTCCCCTCTCGAGTCCCGCCTGACAGATTGAGAGAAAAATAAATGACTAGAGCGTCTCTGCTCTCGCTTTTATAAGGAGGGCTGCACTGCACAGGCACAGTAGGGTATGCAATCAGGAGGTTGCACAACTAAGAAATCTCCAGGGAAACATCACATTGGGACAATGTAACGCTAAATTATCAGATTAGGTATGTTATAGGCAAAAAGAAATAATTTTTAGCCGGCCGGGCTGAGAGCCGGCAAAATGTTCTTTTTAACCCCGTGATAGTCATACTCTGGAATCGCTCGGCATTCCGACTGATAGCGTCGACTTTTCCCTCGAATACGTTCATGGCGGGAATGAAGAGATGCATATCATACCTTCTAAATTGTATAAGAAAATGGGTATGGTTCTTCGTTCTCGTGCGCTAACATTAGATTGTCAGTGAGCGGCTCCTCTAAATTTTCCACTAATGTGGCAGTGATCCCTAACCTTAGTGTGAGAGTTGTTCTTCAAACAAAAAACGGGGAAGGGTTTTCCGCAATAATGATATACGTTGGATGCGTCGAAACTACCTCGCTTGGCTTGGGTGAGAGACTGAGTTATTGTATATTTTTCAGTAGATTACTGTAAGCTTGCGCGTCTTCTCCATGCATTAATAAAATACTTCGATGATGTCTTCTCCCAAGTAGTATTCTCGATTAACAATCTCTCCGTTTTGACCTATCACGACGTACCCAAAACTGCAAGGTGCATGCTGATGAATTTTAGTAACCAAGCTCATCGAAAAACTGGGTTGAACGGCGGAGATTGGTCGAAGGAGACACTCAAAGTCAGCGGAGATGATGCGGGGGAAGGGGTTTTGTCGATTGAAATGCCGAAACTGGAGAAAATTTTCTCCCGGCATCTTAAATCGGAGCGCTTGCGCGGGATCACTCTTGATGCACTCGTTTCCATGGGTGGTGAGCATCCATTGTTTCACAAACGCTGTGAAACAGTTTCTACAATAGAAGTTTGTGTGAGTACCTGAACGTCGATAACATAAAAAAGCAGCGACGTTTATTATGGCGCAGTAGTGGATTTTGTCCTCAGAGGTTAACAAGAGAAGGTTGATGAGCTTTCCATCGTGATTCTTAGAAACTCTGAGTGGATGCAATCCCTCTTTTTTATTAAAACCGATGATGTTGATCGAAGGATCGTTAGCGTTTTCAAAATTACAGATTTCAACGAGCTTCGTCGGGTAGGACAGAGAGCTAAAGTCGAGTGATTCTTCAAACTCTTCGTAGTCTTCGGGGTTTACACTCGTCAGTCCCCAACCCGCCGCTATTACCGAGTACAGAAAGCAGTTTTGATCGTTTAAGATTTTTTACGTTCACAATCATGCTCGCCTTAGGCTTGAGAAATATAAGACGAAGCTCACAGCAGTTGGTACTCAGCCACTCTGATAATTAAGCTGGTTATGCGGGATATGGCCCAACCACTTCCCTGGCTGGCATAAATATTGATCGTCTTTTGGATTTTTTCGAACGCCTTATCTAACATACCGAGAATATCGTTCAGATTATAACGCCCGGCATAGCAGGACCAAACAAATGATTAAAAAAATGCTGTATCCTTAAAGAACTCGACGCATAAGCATAACTGCGCCTTACAATTGACCATTTGGTCCAGGAAAGCTATCAGCAAAGCGTGTATGGCCACATGCAATGATATGAGGAATGGTACAGGATCGCCGAAATTTTCGTGTATTACCATTTCATATTGTCGATGCCAAAGTGCCTACATTTGGATCAGAGAACAATCCTTTAAACAATCGGGCAGTCGATCTACGAAGCACGCGCATTCTTCATTTTTGAATTGATGCTGCGAGCGAAGATAGTTTCGTAATTGCTGTTGTGTAGGGAAAGTTCTCCTACAGTAAATACAAGTGAAAATTGTTTTGGTTTCCATTCGAAAAAATAGTGTATCCTTTTTATTATGTTGGGGGAAAAGTTTCACAGTTTTATAACCTTACAACCAATCCTTATACGGTCTTTTAAATGCATTTAATTTTTGAAAATTTATTTTGGTTTAATGCGAATATTGGCCTCCAACCACCCCTTATAGCCAATCCAATGCCTCCTCTTAATTTTTTGAAAGCATCAAAATTATTTAATATTTTAACGTCCCTTCTCCTCTATTTAATTTTTAAAATATAGATTTTTTATTTAATAATAATAAAAGATTTATTGACACAAAAGGCCAAAAGGAAACATGCAAGGTCAAGATTATGAACACATGACGCATATCCAATAAGAAAAGAGAATAAAATTAAATAAAACATTGCAAACAAATAGGCAGTTCAAGTATGACAGAAACATTAAAACAAGCTAAAAACAACACAACATTGCCAAATTAAAATGGTCTGGACAGGGACCGAGACATGTTTAAGGACCTAACCCTTTTTTTGAATGACTCAAGTGTGGCTGCTGTTACTATTTCTGTAGGGAGCCTATTCCATGCTGCAACAACTCTGTGTGCAAAAAAAAAATTTCTGCACATCTTTTTTACAAGGGGGCATAACTAGTTTAAACTGATGGCCGCGTGTTCGTGAATCAGTACGTAATTCGAAAAATTTAGAGTAATCAAAATTAGTAAGATTATTTAAAAGAGAGTAAACCAATTGAAGGTCTGCCCACAACCTCCTTAATTCAAGTGGGACTAGCCCAGTAGCCGTTAAACGTTCGGTGTATGTCTTATTTTTGAGCCCTCGCAAAGACTTTGTAAAACGACGTTGGACACGTTTAATCAAGTTGATGTTACCCACCAGATATGGTGACCAAACTGGACATGTATATTCTAAAATCTACCGCACATAAACCTTGAAGGCCTGAACCATCGTTTTTCTATCACCAGACAAAAAATATGTTTGATCAAGGCAACTCTCTTATTTGTTGTCTTCACAACATTCTGAGAGTGTAAACTTGACTTCAAGTCTGATGTAAACCATACACCTAGGTTCTTCACTTCGGCCGTATGAGGCAAAACATCTTCAGGATAGAGGAAATATTCACTATTTAAGTTATGATTACCAGTATAGAAAATCGAACACTTATCTACCGATATTTGCAATTGCCACACTTGAGACCAGTCCACTAAGTGCCCGGCCACAGACTGTAACTGTGCTGCCGAATTACCATCCACAACAGGTGCATGCAATTCTACATCGTCTGCAAACTTATTAAGAGAAACTAAATCGGCACTAACCTTAAGGTCATTTAAAAAAAGAATAAAAAGGAGCGAACCAAGGACTGACCCCTGTGGTACACCACTCAGTACAGGCTTTTCTGAGAAGCATGAGTCTATAATAGTAACCCATTGGCTTCTATTTACCAAGAACTCCTTCAACCAATTTAAAAGTTCTTCCCGGTATCCATAATGTTCGAGTTTCAAGATTAGCTTGTTATGCACAACCGATTCAAATGCTTTAGCAAAATCTATGAAGAGCATGTCCACTGGGATCCCCTGGTCAATACAGGAGGTCCAGTCATCCAGAGCAGACAGGAGCAATAGGGTTATGGATCTACCCGGAACAAATCCAAACTGATCATCCGAAAGTATGCCCCGTTACTGAATAAAACCCAACACACAACCACGAATAATCAGTTCCATTACTTTGCAGGGTACACAGGTTAGGGCAATAGGACGACGCCTTTTTTGTAAATTAGGGGATAACGCGCTGTTTTCCAACTTTTGGGGAGCAAACCAAGTGTCATGGATCGTTCAAAAATCCAAAAGAGAGGCACACAAATTTCATATTTAATTTCTTTGTCGAAGGTCGCTGAATAGCCGTCTGGGCCAACAGATCGACTGGGCTTTAAAGCTGCGAGTACCTTCAGAATCACATCAGCAGTAAATACCGGGCAGTCACAGGTTTGGCTCACGTAAGGTGAGACAATGTCTGGTATGCTTCCATTATCAAGAACACCATGTTCAGTAAAAATATTGTTTAAAATGTCTGCTTTCTCGAAGTTGTCTAAGATGGTGTACAGTTACCATTGAAAATAAGTGGGGGAATTTTGCGACAGTGCCCAGTCTTTCTTTTGACAAAAGCTAAAAAAGGCTCCTAAGCTGCCATCATCAATGACCCTTTCTAGTCGTCGGTAGAAAATTTCTACTACCTGTAAATTTAATTGCATTCAGTTCCTGAGTGCTCTTTAGTTGCTTGAGGTTTTTTCGCTCTCCAGATACAACCAGTGCGCAACCCTACTGCGCATGCGTCAATGCACAGCCCTCCTATAAAACGTGACCGGCGCGACGGATGGTCATCACTTTCCTCAAGCTCTCGTTGAAGACGGATCGCCTCTCCAGCTGCATCAGCCCACCGAAAGTGCCCGACGTTCGCCGAAAGCCCCAAGCCACGCCGAACTCATCCAAGCAAGGAAGACCTTCCCCAACCTTCACTGCAAGTTCAAGGGAAGAAGAACTTCACCATCAAGCTGACCTTCGCCGAACGCCCTTTCGCCGAACGGACAAGCTTTCGCCGAACGTAGCAAGCCTTCGCCGAACGCAAGCAAGCCTTCGCCGAACGGACAAGCTTTCGCCGAACGTAGCAATCCTTCGCCGAACGCAAGCAAGCCTTCGCCGAACGGACAAGCTTTCGCCGAACGCAGCAAGCCTTCGCTGAACGCAAGCAAGCCTTCGCCGAACGTTGGAAGCCTTCACTGAACGCTCATCTTTCGCCGAACACAAGCAAGCCTTCGCCGAACGTGAACACGCCTTCACCGTACACACAACTTTCGCCGAACGCAACTAGCTTTCGCCGAACGCTCAACTTTCGCCGAACACAAGCAAGCCTTCGCCGAACGTGAGCACGCCTTCGCCGAACACACATCTTTCGCCGAACGCAACACGACCTTCGCCGAACGCAACAAGCCTTCGCCGAACGTGCTAACTTCACTGAACTTTCGCCGAACATAATGGACCCTCCTGTTCGACCTTGCCCATCACCTCCGGCTAGCCCTGCCCCTGTAGACCCCAGCGTCGTTGTTTTACCATCACCTACACAAACATCAATGTCTGCTGCTCCACTCGTCTCTACTGCTTCCCCCGTTCCATGTGGCCAACGTCTACAATCGTCATTGTCTTCTTCACCTGAACCCTCACTACATGACCACAGACCTTTGGATCTCTCATCTATTGCCTCACGTCAACCTAGTCATCGTCAAGAGGTACTTTCCCCAGATGAAATCCATCGCCTCTTACACCGTGCCAAAAAGGAATTGTCATACAAGACTGGATCCAACCCCGCTCCCCCCACGCATAAAGCTTCTTATGTTCATGACTGGATTACATCCTCTGACAAGGACTCTCAAAAGCGGAAATCACCCGTCCCTACTTCACCCTTATCAAGTAAGAAAAGACGCATTTCCTCTTCACTCGACCTTCAGACCCTGCTCAATGCTGTCCTGCGTCCTGATGACGGCCTTGACTCAGCGACTGTACTTGCCGCACACCACCGCAATCAACCACAAGTAAGCTTCGAGCGTCAACCACTCGACCCATATGACAACTCCCTGCAAGGCGACACTGATTCCTCAACCATTCCGATTTTTGACCTTCTCAAAGCTGTGGAAGCCATCATCCCGGACAACTACTTCTATAAGCCCGACCCGACCCCTGCTTCTACGGTAAACCGAGGACTAACAACAGGTTTTGGCTTTAGACTCAGGGAAAGAAACAACAAACAACGTGCCCGAAGCGGCCAATCCACTACACTTCTTACCACCTTACTCAGGAACGGCGGATCCTTATTAGGCAAAGGGGAACCCTTGCAATTAGACAAAGAACCACCACCTCATTGACCTGGCCGTGAATCATGGTTTTTCCAGTCCTCCGGCGATGGCGCTGCAAACCCAAGGCTGTTTGAAACCTATCATCAATCTGAATTCCTTGCAACCGAAGCAAAGATGGATTTCGGTACCGCCATGTTCATCCCGAAACGTGCCGAAATTCCCACTGCTGTTCTTAAAGAAAACGACAGAATCCTTCGCCTTGGCCTTCGTGCCGCCTCGCAAGCTGACGTCCTTGCCACTGCCATTAACGCTTTATGCGAGAGACTAGCAGTTGAATCCAGCGAACGTGACATCATACACCTCCATCTGCTGATCTCTGAACTGTTCAAGAAAATGTCCTTCGCCACCTTTCACAGTTTCAACTGGTTCACCAGGTCTCTATTTAACTCTACCTTACTTCTACGCGACATCGCTCTTGGCACCACAACTAACTTGAACACCTCAACCAAGCATGTCCTCCGCAACCTTCCTCTTCACGAAACTGAGTCACTCTTCAGAGGATTAGTCCCAACTTTGGCACCTCATCTGGACATTTCTCGAAAACCTAAACCAACTACTAGCCTCCCCTTTCGGAAAGCTCAACACAGCCTTGACACGGCCGCCCCTCCTCCACAACAGTCAGCCAAAACTCGGCCCAAACCTTCCTATGACAACTCGCACTCCTTTCGTAACAGCAACCAATCCTTTAAACGCAGAAACAACCAAACCAACAAAAGGATACAACGGGGCACCACACCGGACAATCGCAGCAGATATTCCGCATCTTCTTCCAGAAGCAAATCCCATCGACGCCAATGACTACACCCACCACAGGCCTGTAGGCGGTCGACTCCGGTTCTTCAAACAAGCCTGGGAACGCATCACGTCCGACACCACAGTCCTATCCATAATCTCTCATGGCTTTCATCCTTCATTCACAAACAATCCCCACCTTCGAACTTCTCCTCCCTGGGAATTCGCAACAAAACCTTCGGATACCCTCACTTCAGAAATCGATACCCTTCTCGCAAAGGAAGCCATTCGCATCTGCCCAGATCCCTCCAAACCTGGCTTTTACAGCTCCATCTTCCTCAGACCAAAGAAGTCAGGCGGAAGCAGAATGATCTTCAACCTAAAGCCACTGAATCAATTCATGCACAACAGCCACTTCAAAATGGAAACTCTCGAAACCATCCGACTCTCCCTAAGGAGCATGGATTGGACCATCTCAATAGACCTGGAGGATGCCTACCTTCACGTCCCACTTCACCCGGCATCTCTTCACTACTTTCGTTTTCTCTATCAAGAAACAGTTACGAATTCCAAACTCTACCATTTGGACTAAATGCCGCTCCCCGAATCTTCACATCCGTCCTGAAACCCGTTCTCGGCCACCTCCATCGCCACCAAATCACTGCCAACGCCTTCCTAGACGACTGGCTCCTCAACAACCCAAATCCCCAACAACTCATTCGAAACAGGAAGTTCACAATCCGATTCCTGCACAGCCTTGGATTGGGAATCAACTGGAAGAAGTCAAGATTAACACCTTCCCAACAATTCACCTTCCTAGGAGTAGATTTCGACTTAATCAAAAGCACTGTCACTCCCTCATTAGAACGGAAAACCGACCTACTTTTACACGGACGGGAACTACTGAAGTCACCATCCCACTCTCTCAGAACTCTGAACTCCTTCATCGGAAAACTCGATTCTATGGCAAACCTCCTCCCGTACGGCAGGTGGATGACTCGCCCCTTCCACCATTACCGAATCGACCACTGGGACACCTATCACCTGACATCCGGGACAACCCTACCAACAAACGAAGAGTTCCCATGGGAATGCCTACATTGGTAGATGAACGAAGCCAACCTAGCCAAAACCGTACCCCTCCACGAACCCACCCCAGACCTCCTGCTTCTCACGGATGCCTCCTTAACAGGATGGGGTGCCCACCTCCTGGATCACGAGATTGCCAGCACCTGGCCCCCAAACACTTCGGATCACATCAACATTCTCGAAATGAAAGCCATCTACAACGCCCTCGACCATTTTCAGCACCTTGTAGCAAACAAAATAGTCCAAGTCCAGGCAGACAACACAACCGCTGTTGCCTACATTCGCAAGGAAGGCGGAACTCGTTCTCGAACCCTACACCAGATCACCTCTGCCATCTTCCAACTTTGCCAGGAACTCAACACATCCATTCAATCTCTCCATATTCCAGGAAACCGGAATGTTATTGCGGATGCCCTATCTCGCAACAAGCCACCTTCAGGGGAATGGACCCTAAAGACAT
>JAHWFP010058992.1:18175-30552 GCA_023313725.1 Lithobius niger
CGTAAGACGATAGAAACTAATTTTAACCCCCCAAAATTTAAGTTTTTTTGCTTTCCGAGTCAATTTCCCTTGATTTTTTTGCATACGCTTTTTGGCATTCGATGTACCGCTGCCTGTTTTCAGTCGAGGGCACAGCTCTCAACTGTCTCCAGAGCTATAACTTTTTTTTTCCGCAGGTGCTTTAAGGGGCGTGGAATAATACCGTGTGGGGCTTGATTCGAGTGTAGCTACTACACATGGCAACATTGAAATGCAAAATATCGCTAAAATAAAAATAAAATAATAATAAAAATTAATAAAATAAAATAAAATAAAATTAGGTTTTAGGTTTAATTTAGTTGGGGTTTTTTGTTACCATTTTAAGAATTTTATAGATGATTTAGCTATTATACGCTATAAAAGCACCACAGAAGCACAAATCTCCTTTTTAGGGAAGTGTTTCTCTTGAAAAGATTTTTGCACTACAGAAGCACTACAGAGCACAATCACAGAACCACAAATCTTCGTCGTAGGGTGATTCTCTTGAAAACCATAGATGCACCATAGAGTACAAACCTTCATTGTAGGACAAGTAGATATTTACATTTCTAGAATTAATTTTCAAAAGCTGTCTTCATTGCTGGATCAAGTTTTCATAAACAACACTGGTGTAAACTTCAGAAGCTCAAAAAAATGAACGCGAATGAAGTTGTTGATCGCAGAGAGGCATGACATGACCTAATTACAGTTACATAATTTATCTAAACTCTCAGACCTCAGAAATAAGCTCACCGAAGAATGTTCTATGTCACCATCTAACATAATAAACGTTGGGATGCATTACGATGCAAGTAAACTCGCAGGACACTGTAAAATTTGCTAGGAACCAGAGGCCGGAATATCACTGATCATAAGCGTCGGAAGAGCGGTAATAAAGGTGGAATTAAGTACCATAATTAAAGAAATGTGGATGCAGACCTATTTTCGTTGCCTTTTCGACTTAAATGTCAGATTGCTTGAGAGGGGAATTGAACTCATGGTCTTCGAAACTAAAAGCTGGAGTCCTACCATTAAACCATACTGACATGACCTATGATTTGTGTGTTCCTTTCAGTATGGTTTAACGGTAAGACTCCAGCCTTTGGTTTCAAAGGCCATGGTTTCAATTCCCCGCTCAGGCAATCTAACATTTTAGTCCAAAAGGCAATGGCAATAGGTTTGTCCTGATGATCACTAATTACGGTATATAATTTATTTAAAACCCTCAGCCATCGGACATAAGCTCAACGCGAAATTCGACTTTCGCTACATAACTTCAAATACAAAGTGAGTATTACCTGCCATAAAAACATCAGAGAACATGCAATCAGTCAAGTGGCTAATAAACTAACAATTCTGAGCATACCCATCGAACGAAGAAGATAGAGCCGGAATTATGTATTGTAATTAGGGCAATCTGCCCCCCCCCCATGAAAATCACAGAATAAAGCACACCAACCGCAATTTGAAGGTGGTTCGAGGTCAGAAATGTCTGAAGCACTGAGTGTCTCCAATGGTTCTTGAAGCTCAAGTCTGTGGTGTCAAATGGAATAGGGGTTCTGTCCTTCATAGATTCTAATCTGCCGTTAAACGCACTACCAGTAGTTAAAGTTTTAATCTGTGTTGTTCCGGACATAACATTGCACGCAAATACATAGAAAGGTGTTAAAATTATGACAATAGTTCATTTAGTCCTTGTGTTGTAGGGCTCAAAGCAGTCCAACAATCAGTTAAAGATCAACAATGGTAAACTTAGAATTCTAAACAATGTACAAAAGTGGATGCAAATTTGTTGTGTTTGTTTGTATTTGAAAATCAACTTGAACTACAGTAGAATAGTAAACAAAAAGTGGTGGGTAGGGGGTCAATAATTTTTTTTCCATAAACTATAATGGAAAAACACAAACACAACAAAACACACAAAAAAGACAACAAAACACAAACAAAACACAACACAACAAAACACCAAACAAACAAACTACAAACCAAACCACGAACTTTCTTAATTAATTTAAATTTCACACGTCCTCGCACACCTGGTCACAACCTTCCAAGTTATCGATACAACTGCAGCCAGATGGTGACAGGGTATTTCTAAACGGTTTTCAATCGGTGATGGTACCACTTTAACATACACCAATTTCCAGCACAACCCTCTACTTTTTAAACATACAAAAACGAAAGTAAACAGTAGAACTAACCAGCACATTTCAAATGAATACCTGCATATCGTTGACATCGGTAGAATTTTTTCTCGCTCAAACTGTGTTCAATAATTTTAAATGTCTTTGAGTGCAAGTCAACTTACCACCGGGGTAACCAATCAATAGATAGGTCGAGAGAGACCAATTCAGTAACAATGATATGCTAGTGTGTCGCCGCCAAGTGACAGTAGATTGTCCGATTGTAGACATCCGATTGTTAAAAAATGATTGTTGATGAAAATAAGGTGGCTGCATTAGCAGACTGTGTCTTTTAACTGAAACGAACTTATATTTGATATCAGCATACTGGTGTAAATTCCTCATGCGGTAGAAATGTTTGCAAATCGTTTGAATCAGCTGTCTTGGGTCCAGTACCGAAGAAAACGTAAACACGAAAATGTGGGAACGTGTCCTTCATGGAGAAAATGTGCCCTCCACGTCGAATTTGTGTTACTGGTAACTAGTAACTAGTCCGCAGGCTCCCATGTTAATTCTCATAGGGTATAACGACACGTCTACAGCTGATTAGGGAAAGTTGCCAGATCTAAATTTCGGCAGACAGGTAAAGCGTCATATGGGGAAGTGCCTTTTTCTAAAATGGGGGTTGCAGCTAGAAGCACGTGGCCCTGAAGTGGTTCGTAAGTGCAAAATTATTGTTTTAACCATTATTTGTATTGTCATTCAACAGTAGATTATAACATGCTTAAGTGTTACACCCTTATTGTTTCAGTACCTAATTGTCAGAATTCATTGTTGTTGCAAATAAGTACTTTCATCCTACTGTGGGAAAAAGGGAGTTGGCATGTGTGTTATTTGCGCTAACTGCGTGGCCAGTGTGCAGGGTGGACAGTGTGACTGTCGGTTCTTCTACTCTCTGCGACTTTCCAGTAATGGTGAAGATGTACAGTAGGACAAATAGATCTAGTGTTGCGGATGATTTTGATAATTGTTGTTGTTATGGAAGTATAGTGTATAGTGTAGTGTGTAGTGTTTCTTTTAGGTTTAGGTTTGGGGCGCACAGTGTTTGGCTCAGGCCTCAATAAAAACACTGAATGGTTCACTAAGAGAAGGAGTACCTTTTACTGCAAAGGTTTGGTCGGTTTTTTGTTACGGTACACGAATCCAAACTAAATTATCTGCCCCACGACGATAAAAGGGGCAATTATGTGTACGTGAACACCATGGTAACTTAGTGATTGAATGATTAACCTTAACCGAGGTAGGGCCAAGTGAGGAGGCATGCGCTGATTGAGTGAACGAAGCGAACTAAAATCAGAGTCAAACCGTGTCAATTTCGCTGACGTAACGGCTAATTGGGCCACAGCAAATATGAAAATTACGAATGAGAAAATTTATAGACATAAAATTCCTCCAGATAGAAAAGGTAGAGGGGACGATTAAACCGTCTGATCCTTCGTTTGTTCACAGTCCTATGAAAGCTGTGATATCCACCCAAAACCATAACTGGTATAAGAGAAGCCGCCAAATTTCAAAAAAGGGTCGGCGTTTCAAAGTATTGATATCATTCAACCAGGGAAAGGCCACCAAGGTTAATCCTGTTAGCCAAGTTAATCGCACCTAATAATACTTCGGGCTTTAAAAGAAAACTTGAAGATTGCTACCGCCAGTAGCTGTGTTCTAGTTTTCATTTAACTTTCGAACTATTAGTAGGTGCGATTAACTTGGCTGACAGGATTAACCTTGGCGGCCTTTCCCTGGTTGAATGATATCACTACTTTGAAAGGCCGACCCTTTTTTGAAACTTTGCGGCTTCTCTTATACCAGTTATGGTTTTGGGTGGATATTGGTATTGGTTTCTTACCTTCAAAACGTTAAAGATCTAACCAAATTCGAGTATTTGGCAAAGTCTTTGGATTAAAAACACAGCACATTACTCTACACACAGCACTCGCGATTATCACCACACGTGTTAACTAAAAAAAAATGTGTATTTTTTCCGAAGCAAAATTCCCTAAAACAATCATGATTTTAAATAACATATCAACTGTCTTTATTACCTCCTTTATTTGGTAGAAAAGACAAGGTCAAAACAACGATTTTCTCGCTTCATAACATTTGTACACAAGCTGCAGTTTAAAGCTGCAGTGTGTGTTGGGCCTAAAAAAAATACCTTTGATTTCCGTAACTCAACCCTATTTTTTAGGCTTTAGAATGATAGAGCAAGTTTTTAAGTTTGTATACTTTCTTACCTTAGCCTGAAGATCACCAAATTTGAGGATTTGGCAAAGCCACTGGATCGAAAACACAGCACAGCACAGCACATGGCACTGGCGATTATCACCAAACGTGCTAACTAAAAAAAAACACGTATTTCTAGTTGCCTTGAAAATGTCCAATACCTTTTTTATAGCATTCTCCTTCTCAAAATGCTGTTCAATATAGAGAAATGAAATCGAAGATGTCTTTCCGGTTCGCTACCTACTGTGCAGGTTTCTGCGCAGCCTCCATCATATAAAAGTCGAAGCGGCGCGGTAATCTCACCTTGTCTTCTCTAGCCGCCAAGCTGTTCACTTCGATTCCGCTGCGCTCTTTGATCTATGTTCCACATCCTACGGTACCACCAATCCCATACCACGAGCTAAAGGAACGCCGAGGTATGGTTCCCTATCCCGCACTCCTCGTTCCACATCCCCAACGCAGGTTCCGCCTGTTGCGGACAACGTTGAGATTCTTGAACTTACTTCGGAACAGGATTCTTTGGAACAATCTATTCCGCCTCCGAATCCCTTTCTTTCCGAGCCATCTCTTCTCGTGCCATGCGATACCGCAGCTACATCCCCGATCCCCTGTAGCCAGCATCCTCCGGTACGGGACCTACGTTCCCTTTCCGAGGAACTCTCATGCACAAAGGAACGACACGCCTGCCTTAAACTACAACTAAAGGCCCGAAAAGTTGCTGCCAAGCTGGCCTCCTCTGTAGTACTGCAACTCACTCCTCTAGACCTCTCTTCACATTCCTCTCAACCATCCGTTACTGGACGTTCCGCTACTCAACAGACCGACGAACCGCTCACTTCGTGTCAAGTCCATACTCTTATGGACGCTTCCCTTCGAACCTTCAAGCGTAAACTACCAGTTTCGGACTATACTTCATCATGGCTTGCTTCCGTTCCTAAGCGTTACCGACCTTCCACAGATGACGCAGGTCCTGCTGCTGTTCCAGATAATCCACCTCTACATTCTGTTCTGTCGATTCTGTTACCAATTCTGCCCGTTCCTCCCGCGGACGATGATCTTGATTCCTCTTACACCAGACTCGTCCCTTTCGATCCAACCCGAATCTCCGTTCCAAGGGGACCGTGTTCCCTCGGAGATTCCACTCTCAGAATTACTGAAGAAATTCGAAGGAATCGTCCCGGACTATTTTCTATACAAGCCATCCTCCACCTCAGATCCAGTATACAAGAACCGAAGCCTTGCAACTGGTTTTGGCTTTGGTCTGCGTGACCAACTCCCGCACCAACCACCGTTTCTAGGGCAATCAACGACGTTCCTTATAACTCTACTCCGGACCAGTAGCGTCCTTCTTGGCAATGAATCACCCCTTGAATTAGATAAAGATTTGCCTCCGCCTCATCCAGGTTGTGAAAATTACTTCATCCGTCCCATCGGAGAAGGATCGACCAACCGAAGAAACTTTTGATACCTATCCTCAGTCAGAGTTTCTCATTGCTGACACCAAGCTAGATTTCTGTTCCTCTCTCTATCTCCCTTGACGAGCCGTGGTTCCAGTTTTCTTCCTGTGCGACAACGATCGCATCCTCCGCCTTGGTCTTCGTGCTGCGTCGCAAGCGGACGTTCTCAGCACTGCAGCCAACACACTATGTGAAAGACTACACTGTTCCCCTCCTGACGACACTTGCTAACTAGCGTTCCTTGTCAATCAAGTCTTTAGGAAAAGCTGTTTTTCTGCTTACCATGCGATGAATTGGTTCACACGAGCACTCTGCGTGAAATAGCTTTGAACACAGCACGAAATCTCCACGATTCTACTCGCCATCTTCTCCGGAACCAACCCATTCACGAATCAGAATCCCTATTCCGCGGATTGATTCCTAAAGTAGCTCCTCACCTCGACATTTCCCACAAGCCTCGTTACAACAAGTATAGTCAGAACCACCGTCAATGTTCCGTACCATCTTTCAAGCCTGATCAACCAAAAGACGATTGAAATCTACTAAATCACCAGACTCTACTCCACCTCCGGTATCACATTCCGCATCGCCCTTTCTGTCCCGATCCCAGGGACGTGAACATGGTCGTTCCGTGGGTCTTTCCTCCACTCCTAATAGAAGACAACGTTCCTCGTCTTGTTCCCACAATACGGAACGGGATAATTTTCAGCCTCCCCCCCAAGAAAGGGGGGGGGGGGCGTCTTAAGTTCCATGCCAAAGCTTGGCAGAAGGTGACCTCCGACCCATTGATTCTTTCCATTGTTTTAAACGGCTTCAAGCCAAAGTTTTTACAGAAACCCCCTGTGCAACAACCACCTTGAGAACTGGAAGCACCAGCTCCCGTTCTGTTCCGAACAGAAATAACCACCCTCCTTCAAAAGGCAGCAATCGTGTTGTCCTACCCCCGTTCACCCCGGGTTTCTACAGCAGCATCTTTCTGTGCAACAAGAAATCAGGCAGAACCTGCCTCATTTTCAACTTAAAACCATTGAATCAGTTTATTCTCAATCCTCACTTTCAAATGGAAACAGTATCTTCCATCCGAGACTCCTTACAACCCAACGACTGGACAATGTCACTGGATCTTACAGACGCATACCTTCACATTCTGCTTCATGCGTCTGTCTGCCACCTATTCCAGTTTCTGCTAGACGGCACCGTACTGTACGAGTTCCTCTGCCTTCCCTTCGGACTGTACGCCACCCTACGCATTTTCACCATGGTCTTACGCCCTGTTCTTGCCTATCTCCACCAACAGGGCATCCACATTCATACCTTCCTCGAAGAGTGTCTACTACCTCATCCCAATCCGTCCACACTCTCCAACAATTATTTACACTATGGCGTGTCTCTTTTTCATTATCTAGGCCTCGGCATCAACCTTTCGAAATCTCATCTCCAGCCCGCCCAATCTTTCGTGTTCCTAGGAGTATTCTTCGACCTTAGAAATTCAACAGTCATGCTATCACCAGAACGCATCGAGAATCACCTACTTTCTGCCAGAACCTTCCTCCACACACCTCTTCACAGTTCGAGATCTCGCCTCCACCATCGGAATCATTGAATCCTTCACGGACCTCGTTCCTTACGGCAGATGGATGACACGACCATTGCATTATTATCGTTCCGACCATTGGGGCAATCCACAACTAGCACTAAGCCTGCCACCACAAACTCGCGGCCCCCTCCTTTCCCACCAACACCTTCACTTTGTGAATGGACGTCCTCAACTTGACAGCCACGGTTCCCCTTCACGAACCTCTCCCACAAGTCGATCTCTTCACAGACGCATCCCAGACGGGTTGGGGAGCCCACATCGATAACCTCACCATTTTCGGCAAATGGCCAACTGGAGTGGCGTTCCACATCAATCACTTGGAACTTCTAGCAGTCCTTCTTGGCCTTCAACATTTTCAAGACCATGTTACGGGACGAACAGTGCAAGTTCATATAGACAAAACCACTGCTATTGCCTACCTCCGGAAGGGAGGGGGAACACACTCCCTATCCCTCCATCACGTCACCTCTCAAATTTTTCAACTATGCATTCACCTCCATGTCTGCCTTCTACCGCTCCACATTCCGGGGTCGCTGAACGTGATTGCCGATTCCCTCTCTCGTCAGGAACCACCTACCAGAGAATGGACATGACATTCAACCGTTTGCTCCAGTCTGTTCCACCTTTGGAATCACCCTATGGTCGACCTCTTCGCCACGAGGTACAATGCCAGATTTCCTTTATTCGTCAGCCCGATACCAGATTCTCGAGCCTGGGATGTGGATGCATTGACTCTGAATTGGGATTTCCTCTACGCATACGCCTTCCCCCTCTCCCTCGTCTCCTCCCTCTTGTTCTACGCAAAATCGCCAGCTCACATGGACAATTTCTCCTAATCGCACCGAATTGGCCAGCCTAATCGCACTGAATTGGCCTGTAGCAGCCTGGTTTCCACTGCTTCTCAGCCTCTTCATCGACTCTCCTCGCCGCCTACCGAGCCACCCAGACCTCCTGTCCCAACACAGAGGAACGGTCCTACACCCGAACCACCGAGCGTTACGACTACACGGGTGGCTACTATCATTCAGCTCCTCCGAGCAACTGGCATTGTTGCAGACGAGGCCACTCGCATCGCATCATGAGCCTTCCAATCCTCTACCAACAAGATTTACGACAGTCACTGGAAACGATGGTTTCATTGGTGTATCACGGAACAGGTTGATCCAATCTAACCCCATTTGCAAGACCTTCTTTGGTTCCTCACAACTTTGTTCAAAAGCAGTCTCAGGGGTTCCACAATGTTAGTGTATCGTTCCGCTCAAAATGCTGTCTTCAAAGCAGCTGGTAGCGCGAACCCCCTCTCGGATTACAGAATTTCATCATTAATTCATTCCTTTCATTTAGATTGGCCACGCATTAAAAGACAATTTCCCGATTGGGACCTGTCTATCGTCCTTACAGCACTCATGGGCTCATATAGACTCGGCCACCTAACAAGAAAGACGGTGTTTCTAATAGCCTTAGCCGCCTGCCTCCGATGCAGCGAATTACAGGCTCTACAGAGAAAGACTGCTTTTTCCTACCTGAATACCATGGTGTAACTTTGACACCAAGAGCATCGTTCTGTGCTAAAATTCAAAAACCAGACGAACGAACTCACCCCTTCATCATTCCTTCCCTTTCCACCATCTTAGGTGATGAACACAAACGTGCTCTATGTCTAGTTCGAGCGATTCGTTTCTATCTTAAAGCCTCCAAACTTTTCCGCCGTGGACGCTCTCAACTATTCCTCCCTTTTAGTAACAAGGTTGGAACTACTTCAACACGCATGATTGCCACATGGCTGAGAAGAGTCTTCGTACAAGCCTACGAAGCACTCGATATCACCTGTGTCGCTGAAGGCATCAGAGTAATGGCCCACGAACTTGGTGCAATTTCCATGTCTTGGGCTCATTACAGTAACATTCCCATCACTGATATGATGGAAGCTCCCTTTTGGAGACATCCCACGGTCTTCACATCCCACTATCTCAGGGATATGTCCCATCAAGCTGAGGGACTTTACTGGATCAGGCCATTCGTCGCCGCCCGACGCATAGTTTAACCCCTTTAACACACTGACTTTTCTGTGAAGTGAACCGGTCGCTACCTGAGGGAACTTGAGTCAAATGGCGCCCGTCGCCTTGACAAAGTCTATGGGATTGCTATAAAAAAAATAATGCATATTTTCAAGGCAACTAGAAACTCCAAAATACCAGTATTACCTGGTAAATTTTGGTTTCTATTGCCTGTTGAAAATATCCATTACCTTGGTCCCGCCCTCCTCCCCTCTTGTCGCCATTTGGGCACAATAGAGGTTCAAAAGGTGAGCATACCGCTCTGCTTCGACTTTTATATGATGGAGGCTGCGCAGTAGGTAGCGAACCGGAAGGAACACCTTCGATTTAATTTCTCTAGATTGAACAGCATTTTGCGAAGGAGAATGCTATAAAAAAGGTAATGTATACTTTCGACAGGTAATAGAAACCAAAATCAACCAGGTAATACTGGAATTTCGGAGTTTTTTTCCCGATCGGGAAATTCCCTAAAATAACCATGATTCTGAATAACACATCAACTGTGTTTATTAGCTCCTTAATTTTGCCAGAAAAGACAGGGTCAAAGCAACGATTTTCACACTTCATAACATTTGTACACAAGCTGCAGTTTCAAGCTCATGTGTGTTGGGACTAAAAAAAAATTACCTTTGATTCCCTAACCACCTTTGCTTACGACCAGCTTAATACGATATAGTTTTCCGACCAGCTTAATCAGAGTGTACGACCGTCCGCGACTTCAATACTGTGAAAGAATGATGTTTCTTCAGCAAAAAGCGTTACCTTTATACTAAAATTTACGAGTGTATACGCATGCGTGGCGAACCATTTACGTACGCATGATGCACGTGTGACGCACGTCTGACGAAACTTGCACGCACATCCGGTAAAATCTGCATGATGCAACTTGGTGTAATTATTCCAGAATATTTTGTATTGCAAACAGGGCGCACCAAGGTCTGTTTTCGTAACCATAACCAGTCAACCGATGATAAAAGATCAGTGTTTCCAGCTGTGCATCTCCCATAGTTTCCTGTATGGTTTAAAACGTTAAAACGTTAATTCATTTGCATTGACACCAAATTATTAAAGTTTAACAATGGCCTCATGCTACGTACCTCTTTGTCCACTCGACGACAAAAAAAGACACCGAAGATTTAATTACTTACTTCTTTTATTGAGCCTAAAGAGGTCTACATGCCAAGATTTAATTTCATGAATTTCAAAGAGAAGAAGAACCAAGGTACAGTCAGAGGCATTTCCAATGGTACATTCGCTGTCCGATGCTTCCCTGCTTGGCCAAGCTTCCCTGCCGGACAGGTTGCCCTATGTCAACGAAGTAGGAGGGGAGAGCTGCAGTGCGGAGTGTTGAGTGTTAGCATATTATTTACGTTTGTTGTTCCCCGGGCCCAGCGCAAAGTTTTAAACTGAGGTGTCTTTTCCCAGGCCCATAAACTCATTATTGGGGTGCCCTGAAAAGACCCTTATAATCTAAAGATTTTTTTTTTACTAGTGATAATATGGAGGCTTTCGTCTTTTTTAACCGTCACTCAGTAGGAGCAAGAACCCCTCCCAGTTGGGGCCCGGGTTAATTTTCCCCTTTGCCCCCCCCCCCCCCTTACTGCCGCTACTGCCTTACAACCGGATAAACGAAATAATGTTGGAGGTATGGTTAGCAAACGAAGAGTCAGAGGGGGAGCAGTAAGCTTCCCAACAACAATCCGTAAGATATTTTTCGATTTTTAACTCCTTCGTAAAGTGTTGAGCATGAAGGTGATGGATTTTATCCCCTACCCTGCCTGCCCACGTTTGCCGTATAGGAATTTAGACAGTAGGATTATAGGGGTTTCTTACAGGTGCTCTTTGGTTCCATTTTACTGATTAACAGTTTTCCTGAGTAACAGTTTTCCTAGTCAAACATATTTCTGTATAGGTCCGATTTCTGTGTGCCCCCTTTTTCCCCCCGCCCCCGCCCATTACTCCCAGTCGTACAGTGGTAAATCAAATTAGTGTTGGACTTGGGCTATGATTAGCAAACGAAAAGTTAGTAGAGGATGGTACAAATGCCGAACAATAATCCCTAAAATATTTTTTTTTGATTTTTAACTTCTACATACTGCGTTGAACATGAAGCTGACGGATGTTATCTCCCATTCCGCTAGTAAAAAAGTAACAAGCTTACAGGGTGCTTAATTCAGTTTTACTGACCGTTGTGTTCCCTGAGTAACAGGTTTGATACATGAAGTCAAATCTTATTTCCATTGATAACAAAGGAAGAACTGTGAGTAGTTCGTATAATAGTAGATACTGCGGCGATTCTGAAAACATAAATAAATAAGAAAAAACCGCATTAGCCTGCTCCTGTCCACGGGGAGGGGGGGGGGCGCCGCCACCTCGGGGGGCGGGCTGGGAGGTGGAAGAGGCAAGGCTAGGCACCGCATCGTAACATTGTTCCGTGCTCACCCAGCTTACCGTTACTCAAAACTTACAAGTAAAAATACAAATCCAAGTTGTTTGTCATTAATACTGTATTAAACTTTAATACCCGGCTGATTAAAAGAAAGTTGGTAGTTAGGAAAAGTATTGGACGGGGGATAGTCTACGGCAATCGTATTGCTACTAATACAGTGGCCCACCCAAGTCGAATTGGTGCCAGACCTTGCACCCTTGCCCCCTCCCAGCCGGTTTATTCGGGCGTCACTACTGCCTTAAGAGAATTGGTACCATAGTGCTGCTATTGTCCGTGCCTGCAGGATGATATCACTGCTTACTACAGCTCTGCAGCTCTGGTGGCTTACTACAGCTCTGGTGGCTGGCTGTGCACATGTATCACGTTATCGTATATTTACCCTGCCCCCCCCCCCCC
>JAHWFP010058992.1:30952-63790 GCA_023313725.1 Lithobius niger
GGCGGCCCCTTTTACCAGTTTTGGTTTTAGATATGATATCAGTCTTATTTTTTTTTATTGTGTATTAGACTCAACTCCAATACCGTGCAGATATGTAATAAAATGGCACGTCAACAAGAAATTGGTTTTCAACAATTTGCTATTACCTTTTGCATATAGGCCGAACCATTCTCAACTTGGTCACCTTCCCTGTAGCAAAATCAGAGCGACGCGCGACGCTACGTCGCAGTACGGCTGGCAGTGTTGCAGTACGATTTATCCTGCACTTTTTTCTGTGTTAGTCTTCTTTTTTCGATAATTTCGCCAAAAATTGACCGATTTTGACGTTCAAATACACCATTTTAACCGTTTTTTCTAGTGCTTTTGAATGGTGCTATTGTCATGACGATAGGTTTGGTCGTTCTCAAGTTGTTTAGCTATAACAACCTACAAAGGTCTCGACAAAAGTCTCGCAAGAAACTTGTTCATTAACCCAAATGGGCCTAACTCAAAATTTTACACAATGCAAAATTCCATCTTCACACCCTTCCTGCCACCCGCAGACACCTACCTTTTCCTCCAGACTGATTTTAGTTTGCAAAAAGTTTGTCGCAGACCGGTTGAAAATTGTCTGCTTCTGGGGGTCACCTCTCTATAGATTTTTGGTTTGGTTTTAATTTTGTTGTAATTTGTTTTATTTCGCTAGTTTTGGTGTGTTGATATCACTCCTTTGAATGGCCGAACCACTCTCAACTTGGTGGCCTCTTCACCAGTTTTTGGCTTTATTTATTTTGCTTTGTTTTTTGAGTTGGTTTATTTTTCGTGAATTGGACGTGAATACAATTTCTTTAGCAACTTTGTTTAGATTTATCGTGCTACACTAGTGTGTCTAAGCACGCACGTCAGTATACACGTTGTCTTTGTCCGAACTTTGGGTGTTCAATGAGAGACGATGCCGACAATACTAACAATGGTTATAACAATATTTTCGTACTTACGCGCCATCTCACGCCATCCTCGTTACACCCCTAGGCTCCAAACCATAAAAGGTACGCAGTTCGTATCGTACTGCAGCCATTCCTCCAATTTCATAGCTGGAAGCCTTCCCGTTATCTCGGTATCGATGAATAATCACCCTATGGAAATTTACATGGGGATGAGCGGACTAGAATTAGCTAGCTAGCTATAGTAGCTAACTAGGTAGTTACACATTTTCGACGTTATTGAGGGTCGAATTTTGCATTGAAAGCAGCATAGCTGGCATTCCTACACGAGTTAATTTTTGTCAGGTTGCCCATTGCTCTTGATTTCAGCACAATTTAAGCTTTTGTACCGCATTATTATTTTTCCCCAAGTACCTGAAATGTGCCCAACTATGCTTCAACATATAAGACACTGACGCTATGGCGCCGCGCTACAATGGTTTACAACCTCGACAATTGAATTGATGTGATGTTTACTGTGATGATTGTTGCCTAACTTGGCGCGACACACTAGCGTGTGTCTAGATAATGAAAAGATTACCACGTTTTTGGGCATCCCACTTGGATGACGTGTCACGTACGCTACACTTTTAATATCGAGGAAGATGCCTACATAATGGTATCGACAACTACCCATCATGTAATGTGATCCAAAATCAAGAAATTTTACGTTGTAAAATTGTTGTGTATTTCAGTTTGACCGTTTACTTTTAAACAACCGATTTACAATTAAAAGTGCTTTTCCATCACAATGTTTGTTAACAGTTAATCAGTTAAATTATTTGTTTTTACGGATCAGAGGAGTGTGGCTATGTGGTTTAGGTGCTATATGCATGATGTTTGTGTTTTTGAGAACGCTGGTCCAAATCTGTGGTGAACGTTTTTTTTTCTTCTTCTAAATTTACTGTAAGGTACTTTTGTCATGTACTTTTATTTTCTAACTTTTTTAATTAATTACTTTTTTCTCTTTTTTTTTCGTATTTTTTCAATAGTTGATAAAATGTTTTTTGCCAGATGAATAATAACAATAAAACCAAGGTATTTGGGGGGGAGGGGGGGGGGAAGAACATAACTTCCCCCATTTTTTCCTGGGTTTCATCCTCCCAGGTTTTTTCTGATGTGTCAGGACAGCCCAATCACCTTTTTACCCTACTGAAGCCGGGTAGTTCTATTAGTCTAAAAAACATGGTATCCCCACAACATTTCGAAAACAAAATTGAAAAAAATGTTAAACAGTCATGGCCCCCCCTAGACTACCTGGTGTCCAAAGCAGCTGCCTCGTTTGCCTAAATGTTAACCCGGCCCTGCCGCGGAACCTTTTACCGTACCTAAGTAGGGGAAAAGGCTATATTAAGAGGCAGACAGACACACAGACACCAAAGTAAAAGGTCAAAGGTCAAGATCAAGGGTCAAGGTCACGAGTCAAGGTCGTTGGTAGGGCCATACCCACGGTCACTGGATTTGACGTCACACCCCCCCCCCCTCAGTCAAAGGTCGGAACATTATGAAAATTCATGTAAAATCTACCACATTTCGTGTAAATTCTACGTGGCATCAATCTGGAGGAAGGGGATTTTTCGATTGCTTCATTATAATTTTTACTGTCAAGAGTGTCTTTAGAGGGAAAATTCTGCACTTTCAGCACTTTTTTACTGCTAAGAATGTCTTTAGATGGGAAATTACGCATTTTCAGCACGGTAAACTACCCCATGAAGAACTGATCAGCTTTACAATTTTTTCTGCCAAGAGTGTCTTAGAGGGATATTCTGCACTTTTAGCACTTTTTTTACTGCCAAGAGTGTCCTTAGGTGGAGAATTATACACTTTCATCACAGCGAACTCCCCACGTAGCACCGTTCAGCTTATTTACAATTTTTACCGCAAAGAGTGTCTTTAGCGGGAAAAATTCTGCACTTTCAGCACTTTTTTACTGCCAATAGCGTCTTTAGATAGAAATTTACGCACATTCAGCACTTTTTTACTGATAAGAGTGTCTTTAGAGGGAATATTACGCACTTTTAGCACTTTTTTACTGCCAAGAGTGTCTTTAGAGGGAAAATTGTACACTTTCACCTGTCTGTATGGGGGTGTAACCATCTAACTATGTACGCATTGTGTACTGAAACCCAGTTCCCACGCACTGAAACCTGCTCCACACTTCCCACGTGCAGGATTTCACCCACCTGGATGGAGAGAAGACACAATTCTTACTGTTAACAATGTATTTAGAGGGAAAATTGTGCACTTCCCTCTATCTGTATGAGGGTTTAACCAACTAATTATGTGCACTTCACAACGCTGAAACCAGCTTTCCACTTCTCACGTATTGAAACCTTCTTCCAAAACCCACTTTACAGATATACTGGGGCATCTTTGCGATATCACGATATCAAAACGTGCACTGGATCGTAACGGAAACGTGCAAGAATCTATAAAAACGTTTCGGTACGTTCCACGTTTGTGCTTGAATGTTTTTACTACGTTCCTTATTCACGTTTGAATGATTCTCACGTGGTCTTTCAAGACGTTGTGGTTTAAAACGTCTTAATTTACAATAAACGAATGTAAATCGTTATGGAAACCTACAAACATCAATAAAAACGTTTAGATACGTTCCCGCATTTACGTTTGAATATATCCTACCCAGACCATCGTATCAACCCACACCTTACTTGTTAAAAGTATCACAAAACTCGTAATAAAGTAAAGTAAATCGTGATGGGAACATACAAACATCAATAAAAACGTTTAGCTACGTTCCTAGTTTATGTTTTGATGTTCTCACCATGTTCCTCGTTCACGTTTGAATATTACACGTTCATTCGAAATGATGTGCAAAAACTGCTTTTTATAAATAATTTTATTGATAGGATACAAAACTTTATTGTGTTAAATACATTCAAACCTTCAAAAGAGCATCCAAAGACCGAAGCGAACTGCGTGAAGGAAATTCAAGAGGAGCTCAATATTGCTGGTGTATAGAATGGGCTCCTCCTCGCATTTCTATTTTTTAACCCCATGGTTAAAAAATGGAAATGCGAGGAGCATGAACAAATTGGCACATGTTCTCTGGGAGAAAGGCATCATGTTAACAGTACTCCCAGAGATTCGTAGCCAATATAAATGTCATCCAACACCTGTTCTCTCACTACGGACCCATGTTCATCGTCATCTTTCACCTTCTTAATCTTCTCGATGGATCTAGCGATACTTTTTAATGGTACAATGATGGGTTTATACAATTTTTGCAGATATTCACCTCCCGATTGATTATCGTTTTTCACTGACAGAAACTTTTTTGTCAGTTTGTCTCTCAGATCATCGCGCGTACAGTTATTCTCCATTTTTATCCTAAGTTAGTAATCTGGGTTCCTCTTATTGTTTTTCATACATTCAGGGGGAAGGGGACTCGTTTTCAGCGTGTGGTAAGCTGGGTTCAATGCGTGGGAAGAGGGTTTCAATACGTGGGAAGTGGGAAGCTGGTTTCAGTGTGGCAAAGTGCACACAATTAGTTGGTTACACCCCCATACAGATAGAGGGAAGTGCACAATTTTCCATCTAAAGACAATCTTAGCAGTTAAAATGTGCTTTTTTACATCCCACCCAGTTATGCGGAAGTGCACAATTTTCCCTCTAAATACATTGTTAACAGTAAGAATTGGATCTTCTCTCCATCCAGATGGGTGAAATCCTGCACGTGGGAAGTGGGCAGCAGGTTTCAGTGCGTGGGAAGTGGGTTTCAGTACACAATGCGTACATAGATGGTTACACCCCCATACATACAGATAGATGAAAATGTACAATTTTCCCTCTACAGACACTCTTGGTAGTAAAAATGTTCTGAAAGTACATAATATTCCCTCTAAAGACACTCTTGACAGTAAAAAAGTGTTGAAAGTGCAATAATATTCCCTCTAAAGACACTCTTATCAGTAAAAAAGTGATGAATGAGCGTAATTTTCTATCTAAAGACACTCTTGGCAGTAAAAAAGTGCTGAAAGTGCAGAATTTTTCCCGCTAAAGACACTCTTAGCAGTAAAAATTGTAAATAAGCTGGTCGGTGCTACATGGGGGGGGGGGGGGTTCGCTGTGCTGAAGTGCATAATTTTCCACCTAAAGACACTCTTGGCAGTTAAAAAAAAAGTGCTGAAAGTGCAGAATTCCCTCTAAAGACACTCTTGGCAGAAAAAATTGTAAAGCTGATCAGTTCTTCATGGGGTAGTTCACCGGGCTGAAAATGCGTAATTTCCCATCTAAAGACACTCTTAGCAGTACAAAAGTGCTGAAAGTGCAGAATTTTTCCTCTAAAGACACTCTTGACAGTAAAAATTGTAATGTAGCAGTCGAAAAATCTCCTTTCTCCAGATTGATGCCACGTAGAATTTACGCGAAATTTGGTAGATTTTACATGAGTTTTCATAATGTTCCGACCTTTGATGGGGGGGGGGTGTGACATCACATCCAGTGACCTGCCCCCCCCCGCGGGGTTGATGGCAGTACCGACGACCTTGACTCGTCACCTTGACCCGTGACTTTGACTTTGCTCTTGGTGTCTGTGTGTCTGTCTGTCTCGTAATAGCCTTTTCCCCTACTACCGTACATTCATTTGATACATCCATCAATTTAAGGTAGTCCAGTCCCGCCAAAGCACCAAGAAAACGCAGAAAGACTGGAAAAAAATATGAAATGAGCGAATGTCAAATGTACGCTCTTAGCAGACCATTAGAAAATAGTGAACTTATAGGGGGCTGTTGACTAATTGTGTACTAACATTTCTAAAGGAATTTGATGGGATGGGTTTTTGCTTTGGTGTTTCTAAGGATAGTGTGAACGCATACATTCACTTCAACAAACTATTAAATGCGGACCATGTGTGTGGATTCGTGATAACTTCATCCCCATCCGCCAATTACCTAATAAATACACTGAATACTAAAACCAAATAAACAATTTCTTGTACACTATTTACATCAACATCCAATACCCTCTCTAGATGCCTTTCCAACTCTGCGTCTGAAGTTACACGCTTTTTGGCAAACCTTGTGGGACAGACAAGACGGTAATAAGTTACGGACCATTAAAGGCACTGTCGAGGAGTGGCACTCGGCGTGTCGCCGCAGTCGCCGTGAGGAGGTTGTGTTGGCCCGTTTGCGGATTGGTCACACCCGGCTTACTCACTGTTTCCTTTTGCGGGGGGTTGACCCTCCTGAATGTTCTTGGTGTCGACGGCCACTTACGGTCCGGCACTTACTTGTTGATTGTCGCCATCTTGATGGTGTTCGTCGTCGGTTCCATCTTCCGCATGACATTGCGCGTCAATTGGGCGATAAGTCTGTCCTCCTGTCCGGTGTTTTTCAATTTTTGCAGGAGGTACAGATGTATGACAAGATTTAGATTAGGGGTTTGAATAACATCTCTGTAATGTGTGGTGCAGTGGCAACCCGGACCACTGCACTGTGACTGAGGTTGGCGCTAATGACCAAGTTGTCGACGCGCCATTAAGCCTCAATCCCCCCCCCCTCTCTAGAACTTATGCATCGATGATAAATTGATCGTTCTTTTTTTCGCTTTTACTGTGTTGGCTGAACATTTACACTGACAGAAAAGGTGATCTGTGACACTCATTCGTACTTCATTATTCAGATCAATTTCCCTATTTACTCACACGTGTCATGGACCAGCCATTACAATGCTCGTATTCAACGACTGAACTTGAAAAAGATAGATGGTGAATTAATGTTATAAACAATTTATGTAAAAACAGTTTACAGTTTCAATTTGTTTAAATAAAAGTACTCAATATTGTATTTTCTTATCTTGTCTGCTGCATTTTCTACATCCTGCGGCACAACAGTGAGAAACTGTCTAAATTGGAAATCGTAGTAAAGCCTTTAAATTGAAGCTCATATTAAGTTGCGTTTTGTGCAAACAGGGGGGCAAGAAGAGTCTTAATGTTTTTGTGACGAGATGACTATTAAATTCGTATGAAGTACTGCAACGTCTGGTGAATGAAGCTTGGTTCAGCATAAATGGGTTCTTTCTACCGATCGTTCCTTAAATCAAGTTTGTAGTGTGCAATTTTCTTATTTAACGTGAATATGAGATGATGTATTATGCGAATACAAAACGGTGTGTGTGGTGTCGTCACATGTGGCACCACAATAGTTAGCAATACTTGTTTACCTTTTGTTAACCCTAACCTAGATTAACCAACTAGTAGGAGTGCTATAACATGTAACCATGTAATTGAGTGGTACTGCTCACCATAGATGTGACACGTGATCACTGTGTCACATAACAATTTATTATATAAGGCCTGGATGCCTAATAAACACGTCCATTCCTGTGCTTGCATTAAGCTGTGTTTTAGTCGTTACTCTGCTGGGGGAACACCACGCAATAAGGCTACCAAGACAGTCCAGAATGGCAACAAGCCACCCCAGTGGAGTATTTTAGATTTAATGTAATTATTCCCCCTACCAACCATCTTCAGAGCTCCAATTTGGTGAGTTGGCAATTTCACTATTTAGGCAAAGTAGTTTAGTGCCCGGTATGGGAATTAATTTAAATCTTAAATCTAAAAACTGTTGTTTGAGTGAGTGGAACTTTGTGTGGTTCGAATTTAATTGTAGTTAACAATTCGTTCATTAATTGCTAGAACCGTGAGAGAAATTGCTTTGCTAATGCACAGTTTGTACAAGGTTTGTGTCCTGAAGCAATGCATCGGCTGTTTTCACCTATCTTACTATAATTAGGATAAGCAGAATAAACGCAAATAAATTGGGCCTTAGCATAGCGATGTGCCTTTTCTCTACACTGGCTGGCTGTGAGGTAAATTATCAAGTTAATTACCTAGTTAAGTTTAGTGAAACTTGTTTGGATTTTTTTTTGCTTGAGAAGTAAATTAAATAATGGTGTTAAATCCTAATTATGAAACTTTTTGGGCAAGCAAATTGTAAAATTAGGTAGGCTATGAATTTAGAATTTGGCTTAGATGTTAGGCAATTCAGTTATAGTCTCGAGTTGCTTAGTAATTAATTTTACTAATTGTAGTAATTTGTTAAGGCTTATTACTTGTGACATAAGTATGTCAGTTGCAGGTGAAATTGTGTACCACCTGTAGTGGCGTCATTACTGACATTACTTTTGCAAACGACGTAATTGACGTTGCAGTTAATAATATAATTGTTTAAATTATTGACTTAAGTTCTAGCCTAAGTGCTAAGTTACAGACTGAAACGATATGGCAAAATCGTCTAGCCTGTTTGTTGACTTTGACAATGAATGTGATACGTGGGACAAATACTCAACACGTATAGATTATTTCTTTAGAGCAAAGAAAGTTGCTGATGCAGATAAATTGGATATTTTAATGGCATCAGTGGGGAGAGCGATGTTTGATAAAATCTTAAACATTATTTCCCCTAAGGTTCCAACAGATTTTTCGTATGAGGAATTAGTTAAAGCTATTCTAAATGATTTGGAGCCACTTCCTTCTGTGGTGTCAGAACTAATGAAATTCTTCAGAAGAGCTCAAAAGTCTGAGGAATCTTTAAATCAATATGTTTCAACTCTTAAGCTTCTAACTAAACATTGTGATTTCGACAAAATTAAGAACATTAACAGTGAGATAATTCATGATAGATTCATTAGTGGTATTTTGTCTGAAAGGATACAAATGGAGCTTTCAAAGAAAACTTTATGTTTATCTGAAACTGTGTCTCTTGCTCTGTCTCTGGAATCTGCAGAGGCAGACCAAGCAGAAATTCGTTCAAACATCAAATCTGTGAATTATGTCACTAAAAGAAACAAAACTCCTATGTTTCGACCTAAAACATTGATTGACGTACTTGTTACGGACAACGGACCTCAATGGTGCTGAAGTTTGTTTCAAGATTGGCTAAAGTCAAAGGGTATTCCTCACCTAACAGGGCCAAGTTATTCACCCTGGATAAATGGAATAGCAGAAGTTTTTGTCAAGAACTTGAAGAAAATCTATAAGGCTGCGAGAAGGGATGGTCTCGGAGTATAAGATAGTATTAACGCATTTATAGAATCTAGTAGAATTACACTAAGTACTACCACTCAAGCAACATCTGCAAAACTTTATTTTAACCGTGAGTTCAAATCACGACTTGATTTACTATTTCCGGATCCAATAGCAAAAGTGAAAGAACGTCAACACAAACAAATTGCTAGTTCGCAAAATAAAACGTTGGTACTACCATATGAAATCTACAATGTACTAACACAAGCTAACATAATTGTGCGTAAGGCAAGATATCACTTACGATTGAGAGTTGTAGAAGACACTATAAACGCGGTAATTTCTAGCGAGCCGTTGTCTAGACTAAGTCCTGATAGTTTGCCAAACCCATCACAAAATACACCGAACTTAGCGATGAATAATCCGCCCGTTAATTACCCTGAAAACAAGCGTTCTTCCACCGTCAAGCCGAGTCACGTAGCTGACACGCCTAATTATCGTACGAGGAAATCGATTGGTTCCCGTCCTGCCAGTTTGTTGACGCCGCCGGCAAGGTCAATCCCAAAGTCACCGGAGTGCACACGCACTAAAGCTGGCACCAGCCAATCGAAAGCAGACAGACGTCATTATCATGATGGTCTTTTCCTTCAACCAATCACCGATCAGCAAGTAGGCGGTGTCCGATGAATGTGTCGTAGAAAAAGATTTATTCCTGCCCAACAGTGCATCGTTCTCTTTGGACGAGAATTGGAAACTAACAATAATAATAGCGCCATAGACTCCGACACTATTCAGCAGACTCCAAAACCAGTAATCAAAAAATCCAATGGAAAGTGATTTCTCCAGTTCAAAAAGTTGTTTCCGAAACCGAAACCAAAAAACGTTCTCCAGATTTAGGACGTCACAAACGACTAAAAAAAGCACCTAACCGTTTGAATTTATGAATTAAAAACGCACTAATGCAACTGTAACTTCGTTGTATCGTAATTTAAATATTCGTTAGCCTAATAGAAGGTTATTTTTAAATTGTGCCGTGCTGGCAAAAGTATCACGTTTCCAGTTATGTGTACCCTGAACTAACAAGGTAAATTTTAATTGTGACAAGAGACAAACATGTGCCCGTAACTTGTTATTCGTAAGGAAAACAGATTCCTTGGTTTTAATCTTATGTTTTTTTTTATTTTCATGGTAACATCGACTTGTGTGTGCATGGAGCCAAAGTAAAGCCACTCAAGATGTAGATGTTCAACGAAACTGTAGCCAGAATATGTTACAATATCAAAAGTGATGCAAAAGTCTGGACAATTTTTCTTCAAAATTCAGCAAAATTCTCGACCTGAAGTCCTCAAAATCCAAAATCGCAGCATTAATAAAAATTGTTGAACATTGCCATTGTTTATATCATAAAAATAAAGCAAGTAAAATGTCAAATATGTCAAAACTGTAAATTTCAGATAGCCAACCGTTTCAGACTATTCTTAAAAAATTTTCTCATGAGTTTTGAATGTTAAATTTAAGTTTTTTTTTAGCTTTCAAAAAAGTGTACAAGCTAATTTCCTGTGAAAGCGATTTGATAGCTCCCTTGCTCTCTTAAGTTAAAATTTCTCCATAAGGTTAGACAGTGACTTACAATGAAATATATGTTATAGAAAAAAAAATACACCTAATTGTTTCTTTTTGTTTCAGGAAATTAGGAATTTTTTTCAGTTTTTTTATTCCTCTGTCGTTAGTGTGGTGTCGTCACATGTGGCACCACAATAGTTAGCTATCCTTGTTTACCTTTTGTTAACCCTAACCTAGATTAACCAACTAGTAGGAGTGCCATAACATGTAACCATGTAATTGAGTGGTACTGCTCACCATAGATGTGACACATGGTCACTGTGTCACATGACAATTTATTATATAAGACCTGGATGCCTAATAAACACGTCCATTCCTGTGCTTGCATTAAGCTGTGTTTTAGTCGTTACTCTGCTGGGGGAACACCACGCAATAAGGCTACCAAGACAGTCCAGTGTGAAAACCTGGAAATACAACGTTAGTGGTGCCACATTTCATACATAATCAAAAGAAATAGACTACTTTTAAATAACAGATATTTTTGTTAGCAGTCGTTTTTGAAGTAAAAATATAACAAATAGTCAACGTTATTTTAATGAGACACTTAAGTGAAAATTAAAAAAGCTACAATTTTTTTGTAAAAGTGTGTAGCAATGTAGTCGAATGAATAATGGTGTGAAACCCTTGAAGTGTGCGTGATGTATGCTGCAGCGTTTTTACTGAGAAGCCCTTTATTATCTACGGTCGAATTCTACTCCAGCTGATTTTGTAAGGTGTGTGCTACTTCAAATACTAAGCCTCAGCAGGTCCCATTTTCTGCAAAACAATGAATGTCATTTTATTTTAAAAATCGAATGTTTTATAAAAAAAACAAAAATACTTTAACTTTTTATGTTTTTTTTTCTTTTTATGCTATTGGATAATTGCTAGAAAATTCTTATTCGTTTGACATACATGACACAGTGCAAGAGTGCATTTTTGAGGGTAGTTCTGCCCTGAAGCGTGGGGGGGGGAGGATGGGGAAGCAAAAAATATGATTAGACAACTATGCAACATGAAAACTTTGACGCAGAAATTCCTAGAAAAGTTTTCAGTAGCCTTCTTTAGAAGGGGATAATACAGGGAGGTAGTTTATCAGGTGAATGGTGTGGTGATGGCCTAGATGGGTGGGGGGAGGGGGAAAAGACGTTAATGAGGCACCCGATTCAAAATCCTTTACACATTCATGTACGTTTCAAATTTCGCGTCACTGGCTATTAGTGCTAAAAATTGTTTAAAATATGAGTCATCGAAACTTGTCAGCCTAAAAAGTGTTGGATAATGAGAAAGAGCCTCCGTTACTCTGTCCAGTTGCACAGACAAGAAAAAATTGTGGAGGGGACGAATAAAGCCAGCTCGGGGTCTGTGGGAGAGCTTCCCAAGAGCGTTTCGAGCAACTGAAGCATCTTATAGTACATCACTACCGAATCCGGCTTCTTTAGAGTACATATTCATTTCACATATTCTGGCAGAATTTATGTAGCATTATGACACGTTCAAGGTGGTTTTTTTTTTCCCTGCGGCACTGACTTGGCAGCACAATTATGGCTTAAAGGCATTGTCGTTGCATAATTAAAAGCTCGATTAGTCAGGAGCGGATTAGATTAATGAAATAGCTTTCCAACTCCAAAGCGGCACGAGGGTGATAATAATATAGGGAAGATGGGGCCGGATATAACGTTGTAAGTTTATCAAGTTTAAAACGAAAAAATTTACATGTCTGTGAGAATGAAGTTGTGGGTAGGAGAGTAGAGAAAATTCTTGTTTTTGTGAATCAAATATACTTTACTTTACACGACATGACATTATTTTGCATACTGAGCAGGAGTCGAGCTTTTATTAGGTAGGGGGGGGGGGCAGGGTGGTGGGGAAATCTGAATAAATAATTAAAAAAACTTAGGCTCACGTTAGCACGTCATTACCTGCCCTTCAAGAAAGCATGCCTACGAACATTAACAGATCCGTAGCCAAGTCACAGCTTTCACAGTAGCCGCTGTGGGTAAAAAGTTAGGTAACAAGAACTAGTTAAGGTGAGGCGGTATCTATACTCTGATTATTGCTCTCTGAAAACACTAGATCACTTGGCAAAGTTAGTTTTCACTGTGGGTAAAAATCAAATTCTGGCTACAGCCCTGCGCATTGATTGCTGGTTTTATAATTTTTTTGCTCATGATTGTGACGTCTGATTCAGCAACGCTAGGTTTTTGTCAAATGCGTATTGTTATCTTTTGTAACAAACAAGGAATCAAAATCAAACATTACTGGGAAGAATATCGAACGATTCAAGTGACCCACCTCTGCCATGAGGCAGTGACTGTTGCCTGTCTGCATCAGCCAATAGTATAAACGAAAACGTGGGGTTACTCATCTATCTTGCCGATTTAGGAGAAAACTTATCTACCGATATCCGCATCTCAGCCCTCTTGTAACAATGCAACGATGCGAGACACAACAATGAAAAACGATTGTTCTCTGCACCGGTGCTGAGCACTGGATGATTTTTAAACGAAACCCATGTTACACGTCCCATTGTGTAAATTAAATTTATTTTTAAAAGGGAAGTTATTTTTCACCAAAATAAATACTGAAAACGGGCAATATCGGTAACATTTCAAGTATTAAAATTCATTACAGTATGACAACCACTGTGAAAATTTAAAGTTGCACCTTTAAAACTTTCTTTAAAAGCTGTATTTTCGGTGGTACATTTTTGTTTACTTGTGGAGATGGTTAGTCTCCATGTAAAATACCGGACGCATCGACAAAGGCGCCCAGAGTCCGCAAACCAACAAAAAAAATGGGGGGGGGGGGGCGGGGGCTTTTTTGAGGACTTTTTTTGGGACGTACCTAATCAGTGTTACGGAACATCGAAAAAGCCTTTGTTTAAACGTTTTTGACTTTGTTTTTTTATGGATTTTCTTCATTATTCTGTCTACCAAAAAGGGCAAGAAGGCCAAGAAAATGGGGTGGGCGGGGGGGGGGGGGGAATTCAACCCCAATAGCTCCAATCTACAGGCGCCCTTGCCCACCGACTTCCGACAAAACCATCTCCAACATTATATTACGTGATCCTCTTTCGAAATATCTCCATCAATCGACAAATCAAACAAATGCTCAAATACCAAAACCGAAGCCATAATAGAAAACTATACGCAAAAGAAAACATTTTTTTCCCCTTTCCGTCTTGCATTGTTGGACTACTCCGTGCACTACATCATTATTGGAATCGCGTGCTTCTTTATTGTCGGGCAGAGATGCGGACATCGTTAGATAAATAAGTTGTCGCCTGCTTCCCTCGTGTAAAGAACTAACATTGTTAGTTCTCAGCACTCGGGAATCAGGCGATAACCTATACAAATAGGTTGTTCTTTTTTTAAATCAAATAAGAAATCAGCACCATGTTACACAGAAGCAAACAGGAGCTCTTATTTTCTTTTTCGAGTTTGTACAGTTTGTAGTGGGTGGCGTGGCTAGAACGGATGCTTTTCGGCTGTGTTTCCGTGGGTACGTACACACACAGAAATGAAGTTTTGTTTTTCTTTGGATGTTTTTTTTTGGGGGCGGGGGGGAAGGGTAGGGGAAGCTTGCTCGCCGCTTGCCAGAGTTTTTTTCCTGCTCATATTTTCCGGCAGGTTTGATTGGGGAAGCTTTAGAGTAATCTACTTTATTTACCGTGATCCGCTACAGTTCTGCACTGCCACAGAAGTTTTAAACTGGCAACGATTTTTGAACCCCCCCATATCAAATGGGACATTACCCAAGCTCAAGCCTCAGTTTTAAGGGGAAAGTGTGAGAGAAAACAAAACAACGTTGCACGAGGATGGGGGGGGGGGGGGGGAGACGGAACTGAAATGAACGTGACCGCTCTATCCACATCCGTCCGCTTTTAGAGCTTTTAGCATACTGCTCCATTCCGTCTCGATCCGTCCCGTTCTGACGACTGACGGCAACGGATGGACCAGCGCACATTGTTTCCGTCACTAACCGTTTTAGTCATCTCAGTAAAGCTTTTCAATTTGATCGCGCTCAAATTGGCAATGCAAATGAAGAAAGACTTGTAGTGACCGTAAATAAGTAATTAAATAAAAGAAAGTGGTAGTAAATTAGGTATTAATTCTTTACGCCCGGGTATGTTGACATGTAAGTCCAGAAGGCAACCAAATAAGGTTCGCATTTGTATTTAGTCGAGGAAATGCATTGTGCACAGGCGCATGACGGACGACAACAGCCATCGACTGAAGCTTGAAGCACGCTACTCCGTTCCGTCACGTCACGTCGCAGGCCGTCAAATTTTTGTTTGGATTAAAAGCATGTAAATTTAGGGGAACCGCGTATACTGCTCCGTGACGACCAGTCAGCTGACGGATAGGTAGTCGAGGCAGAATCCTTTCAGTCAAAAACCGATCGCTTCGGATAAGTGTAAGCCTTCTGGGCTTAAATGTCATCATGCAAGAGCGTAAAGAATCAATAATACGTAATTTACTACGGCTTTTTATTTAATTACCTACTTAAGGTCATTACAAGTCCTTCATTTGCATTGCCAATGTGTGGGCGATCAAATTTAAAAGCTCAGCCGAGCCGACTTGAAACGGTTAGCGATGGAAGCAAGGTGCGCTGGACCATCCGTTGCCATCAGTCGTCGGAACGGGATGGAACGGAGCAGTGTGCGACCAGCCGACGGGAGGTGTGTACACCTCTCCGATGTGATCAGCTTTGATTGAAAGGATTCTGCCTCGACAATGCTGTCCGTCAGTCGACGGGTCGTTACGGAACGGGACGGAGCAGTACACGCGGCTCCTCTAATTTATATGCTTTTAATCCAAACAGAAATTTGACGGCCTGCGACGTGACGTGACGGATGACGCTTGTAGCACACTGCTTTAAGCTTGTAGCACACTGCTCCATTCCGTTCCGTTCCGATACGTCACGTTGCAAGCCGTCAAATTTCTGTTTGGATTAAAAGCATGTCAATTAGAGGAGCTGCGTATACTGCTCCGTCCCGTTCCATGACGACCCGTTGGTTGACAGACGCCATTGCCAAGGCAGAATCCTTTCCGTCAAAAATTGATCGCATCAGAGAAGTCTACGCACCTGCCGTAAAGCTTGTAACTTGACGACTGACAGCAACGGATGGTCCAGCGCACATTGCTTCCGTCGTTAACCGTTACAGTTGGCTCCGGTGAGCTGAGCTTTTAAATTTGATCGTGTCCAAATTAGCAATGCAAATAAAGAAGGACTTGTATTAACCTAAGTAGGAAATTAATTAGAAAGTCGTAGTAAATTAGGTATTAATTCTTTACGTTCGGGAATGATAACATTTAAGTTCACAAAGCAACTGAAATAGGTTCGCCTCTGTATTTAGTAGGAAAAAGGCATTGTGCGCAGGCCCGTGGGGGTCCGATGCAATCAGTTTTTGACTAAAAAGATTCTGCCTCGACCACCCGTCCGTCAGCCGACGGAACGGGACGGAGCAGTATAGGCGGCTCCACCAATTTACATGCTTTTAATCCAAGCAGAAATTTGACGGCCTGTGACGGAACGGAACGGAACGGAACGGAGTAGTGTGCTACAAGCTTCAGTCGACGGCCGTTGTCGTCCGTCATGCCCCTGCGCACAATGAACTTCCTCGACTAATGCGAACCTTATTCGGTTGCCTTCTGGACTTAAATGTCATCATTCCCGGGTGTAAAGAATTAATACCTAATTTACTACCACTTGCTATTTGATTACTTATTTACGGTCACTACAAGTCCTTCTTCATTTGCATTGCCAATTTGAGCGCGATCAAATTGAAAAAGCTTATTTAGGATTAAGGGCGTTGATCGTGTTTTGGATTTTTGGCATTCATCGTGGGAATGGTTCCGCACATAAAATATTATGACCAAGAATGTGTTTAGGGTGCTAGTGCAAAATAGAAATAAGGCTGATGAGGTTCGCCATTATAAGCCTCGTCCTGTGCGTCATGTTGAAAAGTATGAATTGCGTATAAGCTTGGTTGTGCCTAATTTTTGTCGTTTTTTTTCGTCTTGTGTTTTGAAATACTAAGGAAAACCAGATGTTAATCCTTTTGCTATGCACCTCTAACGCCTGTTATAGATAATTAATTACTGTTCGCTGCTCTTGGTTTGCTAATACAGCTTGCTATTTATTGTTAATCCTCAAAATCCAGTTTACTGACGTTTCATGTGAAGTAGTTGTATTATATTTAATAAACCTGTGCCGTTTGTTATTGGAGAAACCTACAAGTGCGTTATGAGGTTAATCACTCTAGGTGTAGTATAATATTTAGTTTTATTTGTGCCTACCCCTCTCGGAACCTGGGCCATCCCTCCAACCCCCCCCCCCCCGAAGGGAAGGACATTTTCGAATGCAAGTTCGGAAATCTGGGGCCCTCGTGTGAGCGGGGCCTCCCGCCTTGCGGGGGCTGCGGGTGTTATACCTACGGCCCTGGAGCTAGCCGCCTCCCAGCAAACGAAACATGGAATCCCACTAACGACTGGGGAATTTATTCGTTCGACGTACTTAGTAAGAACAAAACTTCGTAAAAAAAATCCGCCAAAATAAAGCTAAAATAAAATAAAAGTAAAAGCATTTGTTGGTCGTTTGTATTTTCGTTGTTGTATTACATGTTAGGGTGGATCAGTTGTTACGGCTTGAATAACATTATTTTGGTTTTTTTTCCTGTGGACTTTTTCTCGCTTCTTTTATTTCCTCACGCCTTTTTTCACAGGTTTTTTTCGTGGCGCTTATTTCCTCGGTCTGCAGTTTACGCTCGGCTCTTGCCCTACGATTTTATTTTCCACATTCTATTTTACTTGAGTTTTTTTCCCCGTGGCCTTCCCACGGTTTAACAGCGTTTGGTAAGGAGAGGGACAACATCAGGGATTGAACTGGAAACATCCGATCACTGCTGGGGGCAGATATAGTGTCCAAAATAGGTCAGAGTTTATCCTGTAACCACTGATAGTCCATCAGTACCTTCCTAAACGACCGAACAGAGCGACAGAACGAGTCCATCAGTACCTTCCTAAACGACCGAACGGAGCGACAGAACGCACCACTGTTAGAGACAGTTCGGCTCCAAACTTGACGTCGCGCGTGGGCAGTGACGTTGCGTCAGCCGTTTAGTACCTTCCGAAACTGCAATCACAGCTCAGCAAAATCAACAAGCTCAACAGAGCACTCGTTACGTCATACCTTTAACGTGACCAGACGTGGCTAATTGATTGGACCAGGCAAGGCTAATGGATGTGACCAGGTGCGAGCAATGCCAAATTGCAAACCATCTCTGGGAGGTGGTTGTGGGTGATTGCCAGTGGTGGAGCTTTTGCGCATGCGCGAGGTAACAGTTTTGCCGGAAACATACTAATCGCTGACGATGGTTGACGTAAGCAAGCCAAATCAACACGGCTATAATAGGAAATGAACTAAACTGTCACCAACAGTGGTGCGTTCTGTTCGGTGCTTTAGGAACGTACTGTATCACATTGCCCTGGCCAGTAATGAATGTCAGCAACTTTGTCAAGGTCCCTATGCTAGTCACCGATCAGACCAACTTCTTCAGTCGATTATTGGTTCGCGATGACCACAACGAGTAAACCAACTATAACGTTTCCTTAAGGCAAAACGTGCCTTTACATACTTACTATGGCAGAAAATAACCTAGTTGAAAAATAAATTTAACTTCACACTGCTTTTCCGTTCTGTACGTTTGCAGCTATTAATTAGTCCTGTGCTGCATGATGCTGTGTTAGCCTTTGCTAGTCATGCTAAGGCCAAGGCCAGCACTCCTATGGAAATCCCTTCATAAATTTAACTAAGTTAAAGATCAACAGTGAACAAATTTAATTTGAAATGCAATTGGTACAGTAGAAGAGAACGTAGGAAGATATCTAACCAAGCCACCAACGCCAAGTTTAGACTTGCTACTGATTCATACTCCCCTCGTCCTGGCCCCCCCCCCCCCCTCCTCCTCCCCCGATCCCTTCAACACGTTTTCAGCTGTGTGGGTTACCTGTCGCTGTCGAAAGTAAGATTAGGGTTACCACTGCAAAAACAAATAACGTTGTTTTTTACCCCTTGAGTACAAGCAGATGTGAGCTATAATTTTTTATATGAGCTACAGCTTTTCCTTAAGATGAAACGTGCCTTTACACATTTACTATGGCAGAAAATAACCTAGTTGAAAAATTAAGTTAACTTCACACGGTATTTTATTTCCGTCCGTTTCCAGCTATTAATTAGTCCTGTGCTACGTGTTGCTCTGTACACAGTCTTAAGGATTTTAAAAACAAATTCAGTTTATTGGCAGTGGCTCAGTCAATAAAGGTTATAGTCTATAATCGATACAATAATTGCTACTGGTTCAAGTTAAAGTGGCACTATCACCGATAGAAATCTAGAGCACCTAGTACTATCTAGCACTTGCTTGCACCACACGAAGGAATACTCAACAGCTTTTCTTTTAAAGAACCAACAAGTCACGACTTCCTTAATTATTGAGTGAAAATTTGTGATGTCTGGAATGTTCTGATAGGTAGCCTATTACGTGTGTTCCCCAGCAGAGTAACGACTTAAACACTGCTTAATGCAAGCACAGGAATGGACGTGTTTATTAGGCATCCAAGCCTTTTATAACAAGTTTCATGTGACACACTTGATCATGTGTCACATCTATGGTGATCAGTACAAAGCATAATTAGGTACGGCACTCCTATTAGTGTGTTAAACTAGGATGGGTTAACAAAAGGAAATAAGGATTGCTAATTACTGTGGTGCCACAAGTGACGACACCACACTAACGACAGAGAAATAACAAAACTGAAAAAAAATTCCTAACTTCCTGAAACAAAAAGAAAAAATAGGTGTATTTTATTTCCTGTGAACGTACATTTCTATTGTCAGTCACTGCCTAACCTTAAGAAGAAGTTTTTAATTTAAAAGAGCAAGGGAGCTGTCAATGCGCTTTCACAGTATATTAGCTTGGCATTTTTCGAAAGCTAAAAAACTTAAAATTAAACACTTGTATGACTCAGAGAAAAATATTTTGAAGAATAGCCTGAGAATCGGGTGGTATCTTCAATTTTACAGAGTTTACAAATTTAACATTTTACTTGCTTTATTTTTTAGATTTTAACAGTGGCAATGTTCTACAATTTTTTTAATAATGCTGCGATTTTGAATTTTGTAGATTTTTCATCGAGAATTTTGCTGAATTTTGAAGAAAATTTTCAAGACGTTTGCAGCACTTCCGATATTGTAGCATCATGTGGCTACTGTTTGGTTGAACATCTTACATCTTAACTGGCGTGGCTTTACTTTGGCTCCATACACGCACAAGTCGATGTTATGCATGAAAATAAAAAACATATAAGATTAAAACCAAGAAATCTGTTTTCCTTATGAATAACAAGTTACAACACATGTTTGTCTCACGACAACAATTAAAATTTACCTTGTAATTCAGGGCACACATAACGATATACTTACATTTTTGCCAGCACGGCACAATTTAAAAATAACCTTCTATTAAGCTAACGAATAACTAATTACTACACAACGAAGTTACAGTTGCATTAGTGCGTTTTTAATTTACAAATTCAAACAGTTAGGTGCTTTTTTAGTCGTTTATGACGTTCTAAGTCCGGAGAACGTCGTTTAGTTTCAGTTTCGGAAACAACCTCTTGTACTGGAGAAATTACTTTCTGTTTGGATTTATTTTTGTTAACTGGTTTTGGAGTCTGCTGAATAGTGTCGGACTCTACAACGCTCTTTGTTTCCGAATTCTATCCAAAGAGGGACGCGCTGTTGGGCGGAAACAAATCTTTTTCAACAACACATTCATCGGTAACACTGCCTACTGGCTTATTGGCGATTGGTTAAAGGGTACGATTGTCATGACTATGAGCGTCTGTCTGTTTTTGATTGGCTGGTGCCAGGCTAGGTGCACATGCACTCAGGTCACATTGCCTTTGACTTTGCCGGAGGCGTAAAGAAACTGGAAAGACGGGAACCAATAGATTTCCTCATACGGTAATTGGGCGTGACAACTACATGACTAGGCTTGACGGTGGAAGAACACTGATTCTGAGGCTCAATACCGGACTTATTATTCATCGCTGAATTCTCTGTTTTTCGTGCTGTGTTTGGCAAGTTATCGGGACTTAGCTTAGACAACGGCTCGATAGGAATTACCGCGTCTATGATGTTAGTGCTTTTAACAACTCTCATTCGTTAGCGACATCTTGCCTTACGCACAACTATGTTAGCTTGTGTTAGGACATTATAGATTTCGTGTGATAATACAGCATTTGTTATTCCGGGTAGCCATAACTTGTCAGACGTGCGTCTGAAGTTACGGTACCACACCGTCATGTTTAATGTAAACTTAACCAACGGCTTATTTTGTGAGCTCGTAATTTGTTTTTGTTGCACTGTTTTACTTTCGGTATTGGATCTGGAAGCAATAAATCAAGTCATGATTTAAACTCACGATTAAAATAAAGTTTTGCTGCTGTTGCTTGAGTGGTAGTACTTAGCGTAATTCTACTAGATTCTATAAATCTAGTAGAATAAAACGGAATACTGTCTTGTATTCCGTGACCATCCTTTCTCGCAGCCTCATAGATTTTCTTAAAGTTCTTGGCAAAACTTCTGCTAGGCCATTTACCCAGGGTGAATAACTAGGTCCTGTTAGATGACGAATACCCTTGGATTTTAGCCAATCTTGAAACAAACTCGAGCACAATTTAGGGCCGTTGTCCGTAACAAGTACGTCAATTAAACCGTATTCAGCAATGTGGGTATTCATAATACGGAATACTTTTTCGGACGTGATGGTTTTCATTTTGTGGACAAATGGGATTTTACTACGGGCGTCAACCATGATCAAAAAAATTTAATTATCCACGGGGCCACAAAAATCGGCGTGAAAATGGGCATTTGGCTTGAGCGGGTACTACCAGGTGTGTTTAGGACCTGGTGTTTGGTTTTCTTTGAACTCTTGGCAGTTTGCACAAGATTTTACCTTACGCTCAATTGCGGCGTCCATAGAAGGCCACCAGATCTTTGGTCGTGCGAGACCTTTTAACTTAACAATTCCTAGATTCCTAGAACTATGTAAGTTTTTAAGCATTTGTTTCTGCAAGGCTGCGGGAATTATGACTCGGAATCCCCAAAATAAAGAAAAGAACAATGTTCGGTGAGTCGTTTGAGATCATTCCTGTAAAAATTGAGTGCCTACAAGTCATTTTATCGAACGTTACAAATGTGAATCGACAGAAAAATTGCGACGAAATTCCCAAGTGAAAGTGAAGACCATTCACAAGTGACGTCATGCGTGGCAAACAAAGAGTTTCGCAAATTACGTCATTTGAGAAATTTCGCAAGTGACATCACATAAGACAATTCGCACATGACGATATCATGATAATTTTAACTTTTTTATAAGAAAACTTGATATTTTATAAGAAATACGTCTAAGCTCTAAAACTTCGTAATTCTTGGAACATCCTGCACCTAATTTTCGCCCTTTACTGGTACTGAATTATGGCGAATATTGACAGCAACTCTCCTGTGCGGCATACTAGCCTACACATTCTTCCAAAATCTAAAAAAAAAAAATTAAAATAAACAATGTTACAGTACGTAAGCAAAACAAAATCATGAAGACGGCAAAGACTGCAACTTCAAAATGTCACACAAAATTGATGAAATATCATGATAAATCGCTGGGAAACCCAACACGGGAAATTATATCAAACAAAATAGCATCAACTCCAATTTCTTTATCGCATTCAACGTTTCCTGAAAATCTCACAACAGAATTGATGCCAAGTGCCTCTCTAAACTCTTCCATTGATAGTCTTTGCTTATCGGAACTAACTGAGGACTCGCTTCTTGATAAAACTGCACTAAATACTGAGAAAACCAGCATCGAACATAACAAGACCACTGTTGCCAATCTCGAGACGACTGTGATAAACATGCAAAATGATTTAGCTCACATCAAAAGGATTATATCTATTGATAGACTTGAACATGAATTTGATTTAAATGTAGTAAATAACTCGCTACATAGTCTTAGTGCTGTGGTTTCTGAGTCCCTAACAAGTAATATAAATGAGATAGAGAACGCAAATCGAACATCGAAATCTGAAGATTTATATTTCTCTTCCCGAAAACAAAGACAGCAAATTGCTTCCTAGTATGAAGTCTGAAGATATAAATGTAAGGATTTCTGTTTTCATGAACTCTATTGAGGACATGGTAAAAAAGAGCCTCGAAACTTTAGAAAAAAAAATCCAAGACATGTTCCTTAACCAGGTTGATATGCTGGCCAGCATCAGTTCAAATTTGAAACAGTCAGCAAAAGTTGATGACGATAACTGCAAAACTACCAGCAAATTAGGGACAACTACGAAGACAGTTGATGGCAAAGCAAATTTCATTATTACAACTGTATTATCGTCTGATGTCGCAACTGAAGTTAACCTGCTCTCAGCACACATTGACAAAACGACGGTGGAACCAAATGAGGATCAGATCGCTAATGTAGTGGCAACTTACTTTGGGAATAGTGGTAAGACAAGTAGGCCTAAGCATCATCCAAATCCATGCTACACAAACCGTACTGGACTTTGTGAGGAAAAATCGTTAAAGAAAACACAAAGGGCTTATTACCACCACCAAACCAGGCCCAATAAATGGCCTCATGATCCCGTAATAGATGTGCGAAATCGTCATCAAAATAATACAACAAACTTTAAAGTAGGCAAAAACCTTGACTGCGGTCGCATTATCGCAAATGATAACTGTGAATCTAATCGGCTTCAAGATGCAAACTCCCTTAACACAAGAGTCCTCATCATTGGAGATTCGCAAGTGAGGCATATTAAACTTAAAAGTGACACACATTTTTCGTCGAAAACATAGTGCTTTCCTGGCGCCAGAATAGAACAACTATCTGGTTCTATCAGTGACATCATCAAGTCAGAGAAGAGTGTCCTTGGCATTGTGCTATGTGTTGGAACCAACAACATTCCAACCGATTCTCCCAGCGGTATTGCAAAAAGATTAGAATTGTTAGTAGATCAAATTAAATGCACTGCACCACTGATACGTATTACTATTCTTGGCCTTTTCCCAGGAACGAACAAAAAAAAAACAAAATTGGGAAAGAATGTCAAATCTAAATCAACACCTGGTGCAGTGTAATGGAAATATTCAAGCTTTATGTAAAACAAAAGGTCTGGGTTTCATTTCCCTTTGGCATTTGATTTCAATGGATAATGGTCTTCTTGCCCCCGATGGCACACATTTGTCAGTTCTTGGAAAGGCAGCGCTTGAACGTGCCATTGCACTCTATTGGTCGAAATACATACATCATGACGGTTTCTTCTCTTATGAGGGAAACGACTAGCATGCAAACGACATGATGTATGTCTTGGTGTGTCACCGGTCACTTTTCAGGTAGGATGGTGTGGTAATACTATTCCTTGTGTACATTTGTCTCAAAATTTCATTTTCAATACTGACCAAGCTCAAAATTTTCTTGAACACAAAATGTATAATTCATTAAGAACCCTTCCACTACCTGATACACTCACAAACGTATGTGTCCTGGCATAAAAAATGTATCTGGATGCTTGATTAATGCGCAGAGTGCAGTTGAAAAATTACCTGAACTACATTTCCTGTTGTTGGATTTGGCCTACGATATTGTGGTGATGGTGGAGACCTGGTACAATGACTCCATCTCAGATGCTTTGTTGATCCACGGTGTACCCTATTATGTTTTTAGAAGGGATCGTATTGGTCGTGGCGGTGGCATTGCTGTCTTTTTGCGTAATTCAATTGAGGTTGGCCCTATCACAATCTCGAAAGATTTAGAGGCGCTAAGTATTGTTGTGCCTGCATTAAAAACTAAACTAACGTGTTGTTACCTTCCCAATGGTAGAGATAGAATACGTATAGACTCTATTTGCAATTACCTTCACTCAACCTTAGATACCTCGTTCACAAATCTTGTATTGGGCGATTTTAACATGTCATACATTGATTGGGAGCATAACCGTTCTGCAAACCATAATCAACAAATCTTCCTAGACTGTGTCATGGGTCTTGGTTTGGACCAACTTGTAACAAAGCCAACCAGGAAAAATAATATTCTTGACTTACTTTTGGTTGATAACGAGAGGGCTATTTTTGACACCGATGTCATCGAAACTTTTAGTACGAGTGACCATAATGTTGTGACCTTTAAGCTTAACTGCAGTGACCCACCTGGGGTAAATGGAGAAGCTGGCTTTTTTAAAAGAATAAATTTCAATATCCTCCGCGATAAATTAAATAATGTCAACTGGGAATCATATTTAGGAAAAATAGATAATATTAACACTATCTGGAAATCATTTACAGATATCCTATCCAACTACGTTCTAGAATCAACGGAACATATTATTAAGAGAAAAGATAAACGCAAATTACCACGAGAAATCAAAAAAATTACTCTTCTCAAAAAGAAGCTGTGGAAACAGCTGAAGGATGCTGGAGGGGATACCAACAAAAAATTATATAAAGAATGTAGTAACAAACTAAAGCTACTGACTAAATCACACATGATAACTTGTGAACAAAAATTATTCAAGAGGGAACTATGAGTGCCATCTTCAAATACGTTAAACAAAAAACTAAGGTCTCCAACAGAATACCTCCGTTACATTTTGAAAACAAGTTATTAATACACGATCATGACAAAGCTAACGCCTTAAATCATACATTTTGTAAATATTTTATAGTAGACAACTTAAATTCTGTATTCTTGGAACCTGTTGTCCCCTGTCATTTGCAAACATCACATATCCCATTAATTAAAACTGTCGACTTTACAAACGTAACTATTCTTACAAACCTAAAAAACCTGAAAGGTAGCTTAGCTGTTTGTCCGGATGGGTTTTCTTCTACTTTCTATAAGACACTTGCATCACAACTTTATATACCATTATTTCTAATCCTAAAATTATCCCTCAAATTAGGCACTATACCCGATTGCTGGAGAATGGCCAGAGTGAGTCCTATTTTTAAAAAGGGAAATGCAGCAGAACCAATAAATTATCGTCCAATCTCTCTCACCTGTGTCCCCTGTAGAATTCTTGAGCGGATCATTCGAGATGCTATTTTAAAACATCTGTATGTGAATAACCTTATACCTGAAGATCAATTCGGTTTTTTGCCTGGTCGCTCCACAACCCTCCAATTACTGAAATGCATTGATGACTGGACAAAATCAATTGAAATGGGTGTACTGTAGATATTATTTGCATCGTTTTCGCAAAAGCATTCGACTCAGTAGTGCATTCAAAGCTTCTGGATAAACTGAAGAATGTTGGCATTGATGGAAATATCCTCTCTTGGATTAAGGACTTTTTAAATCGCAGGTCCCAGGCAGTTTCCGTGGGAGAATTCCTTTCTGACACTAGGCCAGTTACTAGTGGTGTCCCTCAGGGACCTGTTTTGGGTCCACTTCTTTTTTTGATTTTTATCTCTGACCTATCGACACATAATAGCAGTATAAAAATGCCTAAACTCGCCGATGATATTAAACTCTATAAATCAATAAAAACAGTTGATGACCATTATTCTCTTCAGTCTGCTCTTGAACATGTGCAAGATTGGTCGTCACGCTGGCAGCTTCCAATCAACGTTCAGAAATGCCAGACCATCCCGCTAGGCAGAACAAATTTAAGTTATACATATTCGCTAAATAACTCCATACTGAAATCCGAATCTTCAATAAAAGATCTTGGTGTCTACTTGTCTTCAGATCTAAATTCCTCAAACCACTGCACTCAGATTGTTTTCAGAGCAAAAAAAATTGGTCACATGATCAGACGCTGTTTCATATCAGGCGATGCCCCTACATTAGTACAAGCATTCACTGTTTATGTACGACCCATCCTCGAAAATGCAAGTCAGGTCTGGTCCCCACACCTAATTAAGGACATTAAACTTGTAGAATCTGTTCAACGATCGTTCACAAAATATCTCCATGGTTGCTATAATCTATCCTATAGGCAGCGATTAGAACATCTTGGCCTTGAATCTTTGGAGCTTAGACGACTCAGGGCAGACCTATGTCTCACCTTTTCAATCTTACACAGGCTTGTTAACATCGACCCGTAGCTTTTTTTCAAAATTTGCGGAAACGAATATACTCGGGGTCATTCACTTAAACTCACAGTATCAGTAATGAAAAGAGACTGTCCAAAATACTTTTTTTTCAAACCGAGTGGTACAGCCGTGGAACTCCCTTCCATCTGTGCTGGTGGCGTCTACTAGTCTCCATCAATTTAAACGAGGCCTAAAAAAGGTAAATCTTTCTAAATTTTTAAAATGTATCTTTGTTTAGTTATATTGTTGTATTTGTTTTTTTTCTTTACTTTTTATTATTATTATATACATTTTTTAAAAATTGTAAATAGTTCTAGTTTTACTTTTCACTTCAGTTTTTAACTTTCACTGAACCGGTTTCATGCATTTCATTGTTTTACTTACAACTTCTAGGCTGGATATTTGTAATCTCGCAAGGTCGTTTCCCGTTTTTGTACTACTTCACCTATTATTATTATATATGACTGCACATTTTTATGTTATTTTTGAATTTAACCTATTTTTTTTATATATACTTGCATGCAATTATAATATAGGACAGGTATAAGTGGAACATAGCTTTCCCTTCCTGGTTTCCTTTTGTCACGTTGATGACAATAAACTCTTATCTTATCTTATCTTATCTTAAATAATGTATATGATTCTACAGTTATTTCAGTACGCCTAGTAAAGTATGGAAGTAAATCCTGGTCGTCACAATGACTGGACCAGCCATGGTGAACTTATCTAAATACTTTGCATAGAATAGGATCCCTACGACTTTCAGCAACTTGCGCTACATTTAAAACTGGTAAGGTAGGTTTCTAGTGCTAATACGTTGTACTGCTCCTTAGCCTGTTCAAATTCCTCAACATTGGGGAGGGGGAGACGTGACAATGCATCAGCTGTTACATTTTCCTTTCCAAGAATGTGCTGAAAATCATAGGAATACCCGTTCAGAAGGACTGCCCAATGCTGAACCCTCGCTGCTGCCATTTGGGGAATACCTTTTTTGGGACCAAAAATCCAAAGAAGAGCCTTCTGGTCGGATAGAAGGATGAACTTATGTCCATAAACGTATTCATGAAATCTCTTCACCCCCCCAAGTTACACTTAAAGCTTCACGGTCAAAATGGCTATAACCCTGTTCTGCCTTTGTTAATTTTCTAGAGACCAAAGCTATTGGTCTGCTCTCACCATTAGACATTATATGCATCAGGCTAGAACCTATTCCATAAGGACTTGCATCGCAGACAAGCTTCAGCTTCTTTTTAGGGTCATAATGCACTAATATCTTAGACTTAACAAAAAGTTCTTTTACTGTGTTTACTGCCTTGTCATAATCCTTCCCCCAGATCCATTTAACTTTGGGGCTTAACAGCCTGGTCACTGGAGCAAGAATATGTGCCAAGTTAGGGAGATACTGTGAATAGTGGTTTACGAATCCTAAGAAACTTTGTAACTCCTGTATGTTAGAGGGGTTAGGGGCGTTGGTAATGGCTTCAATAACCTCTGGCAGGGTGTGTAAACCTTCAGCGTTGATCATGTGACCAAGATACTTGAGTTCAGGCCGTGATAACTTACATTTGTCAATACGAAGTTTTGCACCCGCATCTTGGAGTGCAGTCAAAAGTTTAACGATTCGTCATGGGATTTTCCCTTGCCACTGACCAAAATGTCCTCATAAAAAGGCATGCACTTAGGAATCTTGTTAGTGACTTGCGTCATAACGCGCTGGAATATTCCTGGACTTGAGGCAAGGTCTAAATGCACTCTAAGCTATCTGAAAAGTCCTAGTGGCGTGTTAATCGTTAAAGCAGCTTGAGACTCCTTATCCAACTCAATTTGCAGGAACGCATCCTTCAAATCTATCAAACTAAATTTATCACTGCCTGATAACTGGCTAAATAACTCTGCGGCTATGGGAACTGGGTAATGGTCCACCTCTAGCTGAGGATTAACGGTGGTTTTATAATCCTCGATGACACGTATGTCACCGTTCGGTTTATGAACTATGACCAGAGGGGTCGCCCATTCGGAAGTTTCCACAGCCTCCAGAATACCCAGGCCAACAAGGCGCTGAATTTCCTGGTTAACTCGTTATTTTAAAGCAAGGGGGACAGTACGAACTCGGCGATAAACAGATTTCGCATCAGCCTTTATTTTGGCTTTGTAATTTTTTAATTTTCCAAAGCCAGGGCCAAACAGCTCTGGAAACCCCTTATCAATCTCCTTAGTGTTAACCACAGATGGATTTAACTTAACCTTTTTAACCTGTTTAACTTTAGTTTGGAGATCAAAAAAGGCATCGTTTCCTACTCGAAAGACATAAATCCAATATTTGTCAAATAAATTTGACTTATAGTGTTTGGAAACCACAGCATCTACATGCTCAGTTTGGCCATTTACAGTTACTTCCAGATTAACTAGAAACATGGCTAACTCCTCCCCTTCAGTGTACAAGTTGATAGAGTATGGGCTATTTAGTAATGGCACATTAGAAAAGTATTTGTTGTACCAGTCCATGGAGATGACTGTTCCATCTGCACCGGAATCTTGTTCCATTAGTAACTCAATTCCGTTCAGAGTGACTGGAATGTACCATTTAGAAATTTTCATTTGGTTAATAACTACTCTGTTAGTTTGAACTAGGGCTGAACCTTGTTCTGTTATGCTGCTTACTCCGATGGTGTGATTTTGCAAGCGATAGTCCTCTGCGGACTCTAATTCACTAGTTGAATCATCAAATTGGTCGTTAATGTCACTACCCTCAGTTTCAGACTCACGGAATTCGTTATTGGTAAGCAGATTAACTTTTTTGCGGTAGCTGTACTTATTTTTAGCCTAACTTTTGGGAGTAAAACTCTGGGATGATTTTGAGTTTACTTTATGTGCCTTAGCACTAGGGCTTTTTCTACAGACTACTTTTAGGTGTCCTTGTGTGTGTGACACCGGCCACAGATGTCATATTTGTATTTACATCTAGACTTTACATGGCCATCGCGTCCGCAGCAAAAGCAAGTGATATCCGAATCGGTTTTAGGTCGAAACTTAAGAGTTTTGTTTCTTTTAGTGACATAATTTTCTGATTTGATGGTTGAACGAATTTCTGCTTGGTCTGCCTCTGCAGATTCCAGAGACAGAGCAAGAGACACTGTTTCAGATAAACTGAGTTTTCTTTAAAAGCTCCATTTGTATCCTCTCTAACAAAATTCCACCAATGAATCTATCACAAATCATCTCACAGTTTATGTTCTTAATTTTGTCAAAGTCACAATGTTTGGTTAGAAGATTAAGAGCTGAAATATATTGATTTAACGATTCCTCAGACTTTTGAGCTCTTCTGAAGAATTTCATTCTTTCTGACACTACAGAAGGAAGTGGCCCCAAATCGTTTAGAATAGCTTTAACTAATTCATCATACGAAAAATCTGAAGGAACCTTAAGGGAAATAATGTTTAAAATTTTATCGAACATCACCCTTCCCACTGATGCCATTAAAATATCTAATTTATCTGCATCAGCAACTTTCTTTGCTCTAAAGAAATAATCTATCACTGAGAAAAAAACGGCTTCGCCGTTTGTAAAAAAAACATTAGAGCTCGTATCCCCATACTCACAGCCCTGAAGGTACACAAATAACAAACTATAATTTGTGTTCATTTTGTGTATGCATTTTTATCTTTCAATTTTGTAGCGTTTTGCTGTTTTTGGCATCTATTTTGTGTGTGTTTGTGGGTTACATTTTGCGAATTGGAGTTCAAGTTATAGTTCATTGCGTTCGAGTGAACTCTAATCCGTTGTTATTCATGTACTTCAGGGCTGTGAGTATGGGGATACGAGCTCTAATGTTTTTTTCCTAAACGGCGAAGCCGTCTTTTGCTCAGTTAATTTGTTGGCTTTATTCGCTTCCATTTTATATGTGTCCACTGTCCACCGATTTTTGTTTTCGAAAAAACGGAACATTAGAAATGGATACTTATGTTTAGGTTCCGCCGAAGGTTTGTCCCATGATTATTATTTGATGGCAACACATTAGCGTATTTCTGGATTTAGCATGCATCATCTCGTTGAGTAGTTGATTCTGGATTGTTTCAATATCGTGGCAACACTCGCGGAAACAATTCAACTGGCTTCCCGTAGCCGCATTGAAAAAGTTAATAAGTCACTCAGTCATGTCGGCCGCCCAATTTTGAGGCCTATGCCCTCAAAATTTAAGACTTCGCACCCCACCCTACAGTTTAAAACTTGAAGATTTAAGGAAAAATCAAGACCATTTAATTTTGGTTTTCCACAACGAGCTAGGTAACTCTAACAAAGACAATGTTAGTTTCTCGGCTCCCAACAATTATTGCATCTAGTTCGAGTGAGCTATAATCCGATATTGTGCGCCTCGTCTCTTGTTACCCCATTGTTACATGTTTCAGCATTGTAACATTTTGATATTGTTAGCCACTCTGCTGCTTCCACCTCCTCCTGTCCAATTTTCTGAAAGTCTCGTGTGCAAACGAACTCTAATAGGCCTACGTGTTGAGTATTTTTCCCACGTATCACATTCATTGTAAAACTCAACAAACAGGCTAGACAGTTTTGCCATATCGTCTCAGTCTGTAACTTAGCACTTAAACCAGAACTTAGATCAATAATTTAAACAGTTATATTATTAACTGCAACGTCAATTACTCGTTTGCAAAAGTAACATCTGTAATGATGGCCACTACAGGTGGTACACAATTTCACCTGCAACTGACATACTTATGTCACAAGTAATAAGCTTTAACAAATTACTACAATTTAGCAAAATTAAATTACTAAAGCAACTCGAGACTATAATTGAATTACTTAACATCTAAGCCTAATTCCAAATTCATAGCCTACCTAATTTTACAATTTGCTTGTTCAAAAAGTTTCATAATTAGGATTTCACACCGTTATTTAATTTACTTCTCCAGCAAAAAAAAATAACACCACCGGCTTTAGCAGCCTGCAAGCCAAACAAATTTCACTAAAATTGACTAGGTAATTAACGTGATAATTTACCTCACAGCCAGCCAGTGTAGAGATAAGGCACATCGCTATGCTAAGGCCCAATTTAATTGTGTTTATTCTGCTTATCCTAATAATAGTAAGATATGTGAAAACAGCCGACGCATTGCAACGGGACACAAACCTTGTACAAATTGTGCATTAGCAAAGCAATTTCTCTCACTGTTCTGGCAAATAAGGAACGAATTGTTTACCTACACAATTAAATTCGAACCACACAAAGTTCCACTCACTCAAAAAACAAATTTTAGCTTAAAGATTTAAATTAATTCCCATACCGAGCACTAAACTATTTTGCCTAAATAGTAAAATTGCCGACTCACCAAATTGGAGCACTGAAGATGGTTGGTAGGGCGAATAATTACATTAATTCTTAAAATACTCCAATGGGGTGGCTCGTCGCCATTCTGGACTGTCCCGGTAGGTAGCCTATTGCGTGTGTTCCCCCAGCAGAATAACGACTTAAACACAGCTTTATGCAAGCACAGGAATGGACGTGTGTATTAGGCATCCAAGCCTTTTATAACAAGTGTCATGTGACACACTTGATCATGTGTCACATCCTTGGTGATCAGTACAAATCATAATTAGGTATGGCACTCCTATTAGTGTGTTAAAGTAGGATGGGTTAACAAAAGGAAATAAGGATTGTTAATTACTGTGGTGCCACAAGTGACGACACCACAATGTCCTCGACCACCTGGGAAGAAGCTGTCAAGGTTAACAATATTACTGCCACTAGATGGCGCCATGGTATTTTCGTTCACATTTCAATCGGTGATAGTGACACTTTAAACTCCAAGAACTATCTTTTATATTTAATAAATATTGGTAGAATACACATAATTCAAGTGTTGGCTACTAGGTCGAGCTTCAGTCAAGGAAGGAACAGCTCTGAACTTAACTGTGATCGCGTCATAGAGTTGCTCGTGCGACCAGAGTTTCGAGTTTCGGTTACGGGTTTCCAAACGAATTAAGCTTATTTCAGGCATCTGGCAACAGGTGTCGCATCCGTACAGTATGGGTTTTTTTGATCATACGCTAGAGTGTATTGAATTACGTAGAGTTGGATACTCATTGTTCCTAATGGAA
>JAHWFP010058997.1:0-24019 GCA_023313725.1 Lithobius niger
GGTTCATTTCCCGACCGATGTTTAAGCGAGTTTTTTGTCGTATTTTTGAACATAGACTGCAACCTCAAAGTTTGTAAAGACTTTTATTTACAACCTGTACGTACAAACATGGAATATTACTTCAAGTAGTAAAACACAACGCAAAAGCTTTCGAATGAAAAGTAACATTCGTCACACACTTTTACCCAACTAAGAGTTTTTCCATCAACATAATAGGTAATAAATTAATTGTAAACCAATTAAAATACCACGTTAAGCAACAAGTAATAAAAACTGAAAATTGAAGAACCCTGGACACCATTCGGGAGAAGTGTCTACGTGACCTTCAGTGAAACACATTTTTGAGATTATTACTTCTTCAGGTTTCGAAGTGGGGAAATTTCTTTTATCTGCTGAAACGGTCCGGGCAGAATTTGTTTTCGATTCGGGTACATGAAAATAATTAATAGGTGACCGTCGATAAATAAAGAAAAACTTCACAAGGTAAAGGGTAAACGAAATAACACTCTGCATTAAAGACTGGCCTTGTGTGGACGCCAAGAAACAATGATGCTTTCCCGCCTTGTGTATGTTTGTGACCTCTATACCACACGCCATGGCTGTTTGCTGTGACGTGCATATCACATGACTGGGCTAGTCCAATCAGATGGCCAAACAGCCGTTGTTCTCGTTCGTCATTGGCTAACTCACGGTGACGTCACAGCAAACAGCCATTGCGCATGGTTTAGGTCAACACTGAGAAAGACTGAACATCTACTTAGCTCGGCTGCAGCCCGTAGTCAGTATCCACCCCGGTAGTGCTGTGGTTAGAGCGCCCGGCCTAGTCACTGGTAAGTCCTTAGTTCGAGTCCCAGTCGGGGTAGTTGTATTTTGTTTCTTTCTCAGATTAGTGTATCTTGCATCCTCACAAGGCCAGTTTTTAATGCAGACTGCTTGCTTCGTTTAGGTGATAATCGTGCATAGTTCATTTAGTTTCAGCAATCCTTACCTGTGGGAAAGGGTAATGTTGGCTGATCTAGGTGGAACTCCACAAAGAATATGCATATCCCTGCTTTGCACAACCTTTAGTGTTTGTAAGTCAAAGACTCCCGTATTCTTAAAGCAATTTTATTGCTTTACGAGCCCAAAGAGGCGAAAAAGAACGATTTTAAATGTTAAATTTTAACCGCTATAAGGGGAAAAAACTATAGGGCTATTTAAGGAAATAACGCAGAACCAAGCTGAACGACGTCAGAGTAGCTGCACTTAAATATGGATTGTTTTGCAGTGATACAACCGATATGAGGGAAGGGAGTGTGGTGTATGCTACACCGCAAGCATACATCAGTTGTGGACGTTCCCTACAGTGACGTCATCTGCGAATGTTGCACGATGCGTCACATAACGCCCCTACGCTTGTATTGTGTATAAGGGCCCCCGCGCACTAGGCAACCAGGTCGTGCAGCCAGTGGTCGTCGCGGCCAAAAAACACAGCGATATATGCCGCGGCCACGTCCGGTTTCCCTTGATTATTCTCAGTCACGTGGTGAAAGTATGGCCGCCCTGTGGTCGCTTGCACGCCGCCAGGGATAGCAGTGGCTGCTGCGACTGACTGGCCGCAGCGGCCAACCGTAAGCATTTTCATTGGCAGCAGCAACCTGTTCGCGCGACTTGGCAGCCTAGTGTGCGGGTGCCCTTATTCAGTAGATATTAGTTTACTAGGCCACTAGACTTGTTACAAGAAAGGTAGGGGGGGGGGGGGGGGGGCAGTGCCGCCCCTCCCCCGAACCGAAGTTAAGAGTAAAATCTGATAAGTAGATAAAGGGCGTTTATTTCAGTTGAATATTTTCTTAAAACTTGACTTTTTTAATGTTTCAAAAGCACTAAAATTGATACGAATAACACAAAAATGAGTTGTTTTACAGGGCTCCATGGAGGCTCTGTATATAAACCCCGTAACTAAATTTTCGGACTTCATTTTGAATTCCACTTTTTTGTTCCGTCTCCATTACGCCTCCCCCCTCCCCCGAAATAAATTTCTGAACGCGCCACTGTTTTTCAGTAGTCAATTACTTCACTTTTAATTGCCGCAGTTTTAAGTGGTGTTTGAATTGAATTGAATTGGTTTATTGAACCAGGTAAACGATACAAAAAAAAAAGTTACTAAAAACGCAAAAGTTACAAATGTCAACTTATGTAACATGCAAAGTTTGCGTGCATCGTATAAAAAAAAAATAATAATAGCAGTAATATATAATTATTACCACCGTTATTAGCAAATGCAAAGTTATTATTTTTGTTAGTTATTTTTGCTGCCATTTTTATTACTCTTTGTATTACGATTTTAATACTATTTTAATTTCCTAATTTTATTACTATTTTTAATAGCGACTGCAAAGTTACTATTGTTACCAATTGCAATTATTACCATTATTATTAATAACTGCAAAGTTAAGGTGCATCGTAGAAAAAATAATAACGAAAGTAAAAATAAAATAAACTAAAACTGATGAAAGTATTTTTCAGCTTGTAATTTTAAATAAATTTTCTAGGGCCACAGTACTGATATCCAGTAGCCACCGAAACAGGTATTTATGGAAACGATGAATTTCAGTAATATCTTTTATGTAGTTGGTATGTTATTGTAAAATTTGCTTCCAAGGTAGTAGCTACATTCGTGCAGTTTTTCTTTAGTAACTTTAGACAGAATGACAAAATTATTAGATTCACTCCTCGTGTTGTAGTTGGTTACAAAACGAGTTGTAGCATGTTTATTAATTCAGCGGAAGTTAATTAAAACTCTGTAAACACCCCAGATGGCGGACTGGCGGGATACCTAGCTGTTGAAAGAGGTGGAATGTATGATCACGTTGTTTTTTGAAAGTCATCACTCTTAACAATTTTCTTTTGGAGCTTGATAACAGAATCAATAGTATTAATGCTAAGTTCCACCCCAGCATGTAATCGAGTACTGAAGGTATGACTGTCCCATGGCAAAATAAAATAATTTAAGCATCTTGAATGAAACATGCTTTCTAAGATAATACATTTTGCACGATAGTGCACGCAGTCTGCAGCAATTTGACTCCTCCAATTTAACATTTTATCTAAGGTGACACAAAGATAGCGAACTTCGTTAACTTTTTGTATTGATGAGCAATCACATGGTGGAGTCATCCGCGTTGAGCACTTGTGCATTTTAAGAATATCTACAACTGTTTTGCTCCTCTCCTTGAGAACAAAGTTCACATAATTGCTTTTCGTTACGTTAAGGGTAAGGAGGTTTTCAATAACCTGTCTCCAATAATTACAAGATCACGTTCAATACTAACGGAGGCTAGCTCTAAATTTTTGTCAGCAGCAAGAAGTGCAGTATCAGCGAAAGATACAATACTAGAATTAGTATTTAAGTTGTATATATCGTTAATGTTAACAAGAAATAGGAGTGGTCCTAACACTGACCCTTGAGGCACTCCTGTAGTCACTAAAATACTGTTACTGTAATGACTCCCGACTTTTGTACATTACGACCTGTTTGATAAGTAGTCCGTAAACCAGTTATGTGCTAGCCCCCTGATTCCCTAAAGATATAATTTCTGCAAAAGTCTTTCGTGATTTACAGAGTCAAACGCTTTCATCAGGTCAAGGAAAATACCTACAACAATGCTGCCCTAGTCTAGTGCCGTGTTCGCGTAAGAAAATTCTGAATATAGCATCTTCAGTGCTGCACTTCTTTCGAAATCCATACTGATTGATGTGCAGCATGTTGTTGTTTTTTCAAAAAAAAGCAGTAAACCTGTTTTTCATGGCCTTTTCGAGTAACTTGGAAAGAACAGAAAGTAAAGCAATGGGTCTATAATTATTTGGATCGCTGGGATTGCCTTTCTTGAATACAGGGATCACAACGTTTTAAAATGTGAGGGAAAATTCCTGCAGTGAAAGAAAGGTTGAAAATATAAACAAGAAGTAGATGATAAACAAGAAGTAGAAGTAGTGTCCATCGAATTAGAATCAAATTAAAAAATAAATGAAGCAGGAACAATATATGGCTTTGTTTGGCTGTGTTTAGATTGTAGAGTAACGTATTATTGATATTGAGAAAAAATGAAAGGAAATCATGCTTGGAATTAACGAAAATTAGATAAACACATATCGAAGCACACACCTTACCACACACTCGTCTGAATCTAGGAAAAAATATCCCCGGTAAAAATTTCCCCGTATAAATATCCCCGGTAAAAATTTCCCAGTGTAAATATCCCCGGAAAAAATATCCCTTGGAAAAAATATCCCCTGCAGTCATAATGTTTTCTTATTGGTCGTACGATTTAATGCTGAAGACTCCTGTACCACAGCACGATTTACGGACCGCAGCTTGCGTTTTATGGACTATCCTACCACAGTACCACTGTGGAATGGACGGCGTTGAAGTGGCACTATCAATGATCGAAAAGGGAACGAAAATACCGTGGCGCCATCTTGCGGCAGTGGTACTGTTAACATGTACAGTTTGCTCCCAGGTGTTGCAAGTCTTGTATGTTGTCAATGTTTACGGGGGCTAATGGCCAATTAAGTCTTTATCTGTTTAATCTGTCGTAGGTTAAATTATCAATGCCTTCTTATTTCATTTCCGGTTCCTGCCTCTGGAACCTTCGGGAAAATTCCATTTCCCATAATACCCTTGCTACTTCGCGGTTGTCAGGGGTAACCAAACCGCATAAAAGCAGCGGCCCGAACACGAAAAATCAGAAAGCCTTCGGGCCAGCCACCCGGCTGGTCCTCCTCGACCCCTGCTAGGTGCTTCTGGCTAGGGGAATTTCTGGCTACTAAGCCTTTAGTAGGCCTGTTTTTACGGAACCCTTAGTTAGGGTAGCTTCCCTGGTTAGGCCCAAAGTAGGCTCGTTTCTTTCTGTCCCAAACCTAAAGTTCGGACCCTAACATCCCCAATCAGTCTAGACCTCTCTCCCAACTTCGCTAGCTTTTTTCGTCATGGTGCCGAAACCCGGGAATGGGTTAGGGGTCCTTTAGATTGGGGATTCGAGTCTGGGTCCTTTAGGTTTAATTTTCGACCCTTTTAGGAGTTTTTTTTTCTTTTCCCTCGGGAAAAATAAGGTAAAACGTGGGTAAACCTTTTGGTTAAGCCTGGGCCTTATTTTTCAAGTTTTTAACTTTTCGTTCGGCTTATTCTACTCGTTAAGCCTAACGTGCTCGGATCATGTCCAAATTTGGTAGGGGCATGGAGAAAGGTCGTATGAACCCGTTTTTAGGGTTTAAAACGTTAAGCCTAATTTAAACCTAAAAAATAGGCCTAAATTTTTTCGACTCAAAAAAAGAATTAGTTTCAAGTTTCGTTTCTGCCATGGAAGCAATTTTCTCTTAGGATGTTTGTAAAAACAATTTTCGCTTTATTTAAAGCACGATTGCTCATAGAAGCAAAATTTCTACTTTGAAGGGTTGGTTATAAAACCAATTCGGTTTGCTCGTAAGAAGCAATTTCTTGTCTTCAACGGTTTTTTTCCCCAAAGGGGTTTTTTTCCCATAATCAACCTAATTCTTTCGGCCGTTTGCAAAATCCCCAACCTAATGAATTCCGATTATATTCAGTAAGTCTGTTAGCCATATTCCAGCTGCACTTTTTTGCCCACTCAGTGGCAAGCATCAGTTCTGTCTTTACTTTTTCATTGGAAGTATTCGATGCACTTTTGGCCCATTCAGTGGCAAATGTTCGTAGTTTTCTTTTGCCCATTCAGTGGCAAGTGTCTGTAGTTTTCTTTTGCCCATTCAGTGGCAAGTGCCGCAAGTTGTTCTTGCCTTTAGTGTCGTATTGTTTTTCGATTTTGCTCTAGTTATAGAGGATTTGTTAGGGCTAAGGAAGCCATTTCTGCCTGTCTATGCCCATAGAAGGTGTTCTTATCGGCTCATATAAGAGCAAATTCTTGTTGATTCCAAGGGTAGTTTGGCTCCCATGAGCAAACTTTTTCTAGTTCATATCCATCGGCTACAAACGTAGTTGTAGCCCAATTCCACATCGGTTGGGATTGGGGTTCCAAGTCGCCAGCGTAGGCGCACCAAGTCGTCTCCGGACGCAGGCTAACTTTCACTTAATGTCAGGGTGAAGTTAGAATTATCAATCATGACCTTTGGACATCGGTTCCAGGGTCGCCTGTATGTGTTCTTTAAACCTCCAGTTGTTTAAGAATTACAGTCATCCTTCACGTTCATTAGTGAAACAAGAAAGTGTTTCTTTGTGCTGTTAATACAGATCATTTATTTGTAGCTTTACAGACATCTTTTCAATAAAGATTAAACATGGTTAGAGTGTAAAAATATATGTACTCTTTCAATGTTACAAGATTTGCAAGCAGCAGCGTTTCAGATTCTTGTGGGTTTGGGAATATGTTGCAAGTCTTGTATGTTGTCAATGTTTACGGGGGGCTAATGGCCAATTAAGTCTTTATCTGTTTAATCTGTCGTAGGTTAAATTATCAATGCCTTCTTATTTCATTTCCGGTTCCTGCCTCTGGAACCTTCGGGAAAATTCCATTTCCCATAATACCCTTGCTACTTCGCGGTTGTCAGGGGTAACCAAACCGTATAAAAGCAGCGGCCCGAACACGGAAAATCAGAAAGCCTTCGGGCCAGCCACCCGGCTGGTCCTCCTCGACCCCTGCTAGGTGCTTCTGGCTAGGGGAATTTCTGGCTACTAAGCCTTTAGTAGGCCTGTTTTTACGGAACCCTTAGTTAGGGTAGCTTCCCTGGTTAGGCCCAAAGTAGGCTCGTTTCTTTCTGTCCCAAACCTAAAGTTCGGACCCTAACATCCCCAATCAGTCTAGACCTCTCTCCCAACTTCGCTAGCTTTTTTCGTCACCAGGTGGACGAGGACGAACCAAATTTTCACTCAATAATTAAGGAGGTCGTGGCTTGTGTGTTTCATTGAAAGAAATGCCATAGTGCATTCCTCCGCTTGGTGCAAGCAAGTGCTAGATCGTACTAGACAGCGCTAAATGTTGCCAGATTTTGCCTACTTTCAATTGGTGACCACTTTCCTTATTTTTTGTTATGGGAATGGAGTACAAGCTGAGGTTCAGCACCAGAACGTTTTTTTACTACATTACAATGGTATAAATTAAGACTACATACTCATAAACAAGGTGTTTTAATATTGCCCGAAATTCATGTTTTATTTTTTTTCGGGGCTATTTTTTCCGGGGATATTTTTACCGGGGATATTTTTTCCAGGGGATATTTATACCGGGATATTTCTTCCGGGGATATTTTTTCCGCTTGCCCACTCGCCTACTTGCTTTGTGACTAATTGTTCAGTGTTATTCTTCAGTCAAGTCGTTTCCTTTCCGTTCATTACCCTATTGATGATACTTAGCCATTAGTTTTTTATATTTTTTTTTACCCTTTTTCAGAGATTCCGTTTACTCAATTAGCAATAACACGGCATACGAAGACACCAATCATTGGCTCAGTTACTTACCGTGTTAACTTCAAAAAGAAAACGGCAAAAAATAAAAAATAAAAAACGTTGTAAAACAGTGTTTAGACCCACGTGGACTAAACACTGCAGCCAGCAACAATGTGGTATCTGACACTTATACTTCGCATCATAACAGTCTTTCAGCATAGAAACGAGCAGCAGTAACTCCCGTCTTCAACAAGAGCTATGGACACAGGAATGTTGAGGATCGAAATTAAAGGGACATTCCTCCCAGCGCCATTTTTCGCAATCCTCCACATCAAGTACGGCCCCAAAGGTCGCCAAAGGTCGTGGCCCCGTGTTATTTACTTACCGTTAGTCTTTCCCTTGCTAAAAATCCGTTTTAAAATGTGGCGTCTACAAGATTTTCTGTTGAATATTGTGAACTATATTTACTGCATCCTGAACGTATGTGATCCTTTGCGTGCCCACAATAACCTTGAAGTTTCATCTGTGTGTGTGTGTGTGGATGCACTAATTTTAATCGTTTGCTAAATTACTGTGAGATCAAAAATTTAAACGACTAATGCGGTAAAAATTACAATTGATTATGAAAATAGATCGCTGAAGAAAAATTATAATATACTAGCCTAAAAAATTATAAATTGTGATGTTAAAATACGAAAATCATTCCGGTTTGTGACGACACAATCTTTAACATGATGCTGTTTCGTATACTATTCCGAAAGCCGACTTAGATAGTATACAGCTGCGTTCCTCGGCGATGCTTGACGATGGTGACATGCGCGGAGGCGATCTCCGCGTGGCTGTTATAAAAGCAGGTGGAATGTCCCTTTAACATGCCAACGCTCTTCACAACTTCAAACCCCCCCCCCCCCCCGTGGGTCCTTGAGGCCGTAGATACTCCAATCTCGCGTCGTAGGGGCAGGATTCATTTCATCAACAACAAAACCAAAAAGTCGTGTGTAAGTGCTAAACGGGTTAATTTTAGCGCTGTTATCTTATCGTAAAACGCGTAGGCAGACATTTATTGAGTGAACGAATTTCCAACTGTTTGGTCGTATATCAAGTCTTGGCGTCATTCTTACATGAACGCAATTCCAACGTTGTGGACAAGGAAAATAACACAATGGGATGAGATGTGGAAATGGCTTATGAGGTCAGTAAAGCGTGGCGTCCCGTTTGGAGATTTTTTTTTATCGTTATCACGTGGTAAGGTAATATGACCGGGGTGGTCGGGTAGTATTGATTAAACTGATCTTTAAACTGAGAGTTTTATTTTCATTCTTTCTGCTTAATTTAAAAGGATATAACCTTCTCACTATATTCGAGCATCCTGCGCGCAATAGCATTTGCAATATTTACATGGGTTAGCGTGAATGTGGCAAAATCGTTTCACACGAGACACGAGTGGAAAAATAGGAAAATGGGACGCCTTTGCAACATTTACATGCGTTTGAAGTAATGTTGCAAAACTGAGCCATACAGGAAATCCAACCAGGAGGAATGTACCTTTAATTCCCCACATACATTATGATTATCGAATATATCTCTGTCTCGAAAGGTCTGGGCACAGCTGCATATTAAGTAAGGAAATACGGAATTGCAGGAGTAGCATAAAGAAAGCATCTTCTACATAATTTTGCTGCCCAGTGCTTAACCACTTGTTCTGAGTGGCGACCCTACACGGCGAGTTGGCGAACTGGTGACCGTTTTTACTTTTGCACGAAACTACTTTTCACGCTACCGAATTAATTCACCGACCTGTCGAATCTTTTCGTCGTTACGGTTCAGATAATCGTAACGAAAACCTGCGCAGACGCTTATTTATTTATTCAAAAAAAATTATTAAAACATGTTTAAACGCTACTCACAGCCATAGCGAGGCCGACGCCAGACTGCGAGATGACAGCGTAACCAGAAAAACTGATTTCGACCAGAACATTAGTAAACCGTTGTGGTATTCTGATGTTTCCGCTAAAAATTAATTAGTTTTTCAAGTGCTCGTGCATGGTTATTTTTTAACGCGTGAAACTTTTTTTTCCGGCCGTCGTCTAAAAAATATTATTTCCAATGACGCGTCAACGCTTTCATCAAACACTTTCCGGTGCCGATGACCATATGAGCACGAGGTCCATTCACATGACAACCTCGAAATGAACGGGCCTTTTCATAAGCTAACCGAATAACTCACCGACCGATGACTCAAAGCCCTACCACTTCCAGCAAACGTATACTCACGCTTAAAGCAACACACCGCCTGCATTATAACCTTCCGCCTGCCTCACAACACCCACGCGACGATCACATCCGCGTATTTACCACAGCTAAGGTCAACTGAGACGGTAGCTTCGTTCCTCGCAGTGAAAAACATAGCTACTGTCTCAACTGGCATTGCGCCTAATAGTCCAGCCACCGTGAACCCATTGATCGTGTCGTCAAAAACCGGAATGATTCTCGTATTTTAAAATCACAATTTATAATTTTCTAGACTAGTGTCTTATAATTTTGCTTCGGCGAAATATTGGAATAATTCATTTTAATTTTAACTGCATTAGTCTATTAGATTTTAGATCTCATGGTAATTATTAGAAAATTAGTAGATGTACACACAGAGATGAAACGTCATGATTATTGTACGCGCGCAATACATCATTTAGTGACGAGTCGTTAGTAAATAAAGTTCCATTATATTCAACACAAAATCTCCTAGACGCCACATTTAAAAAAAGGATTTTTAGCAAGGGAAAGACTAACGGTAAGGAAATAGACTTTTGGGGCCGTACTTGATGTGGAGGATCGAGAAACATGGCGCTGGGAGGTATATCCCTTTAAGTCAGATTTTAGGTAGTGCAGTTGTATTTTCTGAAACGGTGGCAGAACAAGAAGAAGAACCGCAACAAGTGAATTTTTGGTGTAAATATACCTTCCATACTTATCTACTATCCGGCCAAGCTTGGTCGAAAAATATTGAATAGGAATGGAGATATTAATATTTTTAGGTTTGCTAGGTTTGGTGGAGTGAAGACTTCAATCATTATGCATCCTCGACTAAGGCCATATCCGGTGTTGTTCAGTTCATGAGCCGTCGTCTTTATGCAAATACGATTGGCCTGCATCAGCGCTGATTTTCCGGCTATTCAATTTTTTTTTTATCTTTCATGTTGTTCTCATTCACTAGAGTTGAGTGGAATTTTCCTCTGACTCCCATTGCAATCAAGTGGTCTTTTACCTGGTCAACATGGCTGGTAAATAAATGCAACTAGACTCTGCAAATAATATTTTAAATGTCGTTACGAGAAGCTCTCCTAAACAAACAAACGTCAACGTAATTTATTGGTTTCGTTCAGTTGCTTTCGCTAGAGCGCTTCCTTTAAAGGTTAAACCAGACGATTTGTGTTTGTAGACTAATACAACAGTATGATTTTTCAACGCTAATTGTGCGTTTCTTTTTCCTGGAATTGCTTTAGCGGTTTCCTTTAGACCTTGACCCATCTCTTAAAACTAGATCCATCTCATACCATCGTTCTTGTTCTTGTTTTGTTCATGTTTTGGTCTTGTGTTTTTTTTCTTCTTCTTTTGTTATCGTCGCTGTACTGTTGTTGCGTGTGTTGGTTTTGTGTTTTATTACTGCAACAGTAATTTTTATTTCCTTCCTAATTTATTGGCATTACAAGACGATTGTCTTCTGTTATTGATATTTGATAATTATGTTTTCATAAATAAAGCCGCATTGTCATAGCAAAACAAGAATATGGTGTGCAATTAAAGGCCCAAATTGTGCCCATAAAAACAGAGTTGACTAAAGTCACTTAAAAAATAAACATCTATTCTTGACGTAATTGCATTGCGTCATGTTGACGTTGACTATTTTTATAACGTAGTCGTGTTTCACTAAAGAGCTCTATGAAAAAGAAACATATGGTAACTAAACAAAAAAAACAGAATAACAGAAAATCGTTGCATGGCAACAGCATTTTACGAAATATTACAAACAAAAACGTCAAGTGTGCCGTAAAAAAAGCGTTATATGATTGATGTTACACTTTACTCGTTAAAATATACACGGATAAAATCGGATGATTTTTAATTGAAATAAGCAAACGTACACTTGAGGAAATTTGCATCTGTTTAAGTGCTGTTTTGCTTTACCAATGAAATTATTCTACAACAGCACTTACACAGATGCAATTTTCGCAATTGTCCATTTGCTTATTTCAATTAAAAATCATTAATTTTTATCCGTGTACATTTTAACAAATAAAGAGAACCTTCAGTCGTATAATCTTTTTTTATGGCACATTTCATGTTTTTGTTTGTACTCCGTGTACCTTTAATGGCTACCTGTGTCCTCGATAATTGAAGTGATGTGATGTTTGTTGTCTAACTTGGCAAAAGTGAATAATTGTTGGCAGCAATTTTTTTTCAGTTGCTAAGGTTTGAACACGCATGCAGTGATTACTGTCCACTTTAAAACAATTCAGCTTAGATATGAATGCATGCATCTACGAAATAAATACGTCATTCTACCTTTCTACGGCCATTTTCGAGGCTGATTTGCCTCGAAAATAACAACGTAGCTTAGTTTGGTTTGGCTGGCTTTTGCTGAGTGGCATTGTTCCCTAATTACAATTTTTAAAACAATGTAAAACAATAAAACTGATTGATCAGGGTCTGGGTTGATTGGTCAGGATTGTATTTTGTGTATAGGTGTGTTAGAGCGGGCGCATGGCTATGGGCCAGGACCCCAAGTAAAGTGCTATTAACTCCCGTGAATCTGGAATGGCTCCACCAATAGAAAAAGTGGTCTCTTTGAGCTGAAGAATCAGGATATTTCTGGCTTAGATCATGTTTCACATTTTAGGTAGGTTTAAATATTTTTTTCTGAAACTGCGGCAAACCAACAACAACAACAACAACAACAACAACAACAACAACACAACAACAACAAGTGAACAGTTTTCACATTTTCGTGGGGCTCCCACCTTTTACTGTTGCACAGAATTGCTTATTTTTTGGTGTAAATATTCCTTCCATGCCTATCTACTATCTGTCCAAGTTTCGTCAAAAAACGTCGAATCGGAACGAAGATATTAATTTTTTAGTTTTGGTCAGTTTTGATGGAGCCACGATTTGAACCAAAGAATCCCTAGTTTCCTCCTTTGGTATCTTTTTTGCCACTCGATAACAAAGTTAAACAACTTTTGAATCCAGATAACATCATATTTTGTACTCGTATGTTTTTTTTAATTATTTTACCCACATGAGGCTATTGCTATTTTGGATCGCTTAACGCGTGTTTCTTTTCGATAGAGCGCTTTAGTTAAACACTGGTATGGTGTACGGTCAACGACAATATTACCAATAGCACATTTCGCCAATTCCGTTTCAGTAACCGCGGTTTAACGTGAATTGTACACCATAACTTTGTTTTGCTAGAGCGCTTCCAAGAAAAGAAACCAACTTTAACTTTTATAACGTCGTCAGCTCGCCTGCAAGGGATACAAACAAAATTTTAAAATTTTGGTAAATTTCTTGCAAAACGAATGACACTAACATACCATACCATAATACCATATTTACAACTAATGGCATTCGGTCAAAAATGGCAAAATGGTAATAGCTGAAGACTGGAATTATTATTTAAACTGCTGTTAAATTCAGACTGCTATACGAACTTGACCACGGCCTCTAATGGCAAAAAATGATGTTAAAAACGTAAATCTAATTCTTTCTTAAAGGGGTATTGCCACCAAATAACAGGCTGAAGCATCTATAGTCATTTGCCGCTATATAGGTCTGTGCAGCCCTTACATTCAGCAAGTGAATGAACACACAAATAAATGTCTTTTTGCACAACAAACAACCCACGTGCCTCCTTAATAATTGAGTGCAAAGTTGGTGCGCCCACGTGCACCAGGAATCAAGCAGTATAGTTAAGCCTAACGTAACACGGGACGCATTTTTCTATATATCAACCGTTTTGAAACGCAGGTTTTGAATCGCTAGATGGGCGCTATCTAGTGACAGTGATATCGTTAACCTTTACCGCTTACTACCTGGTGCACGTGGACGCACCAACTTTTCATTCAATAATTAAGGAGACACGTGGCTTGTTTGTTGTGTAAAAAAAATATCTTTGCGCATTCCTTCGCTTGTTGAAATCAAGTGCTACATTGAACTAAATAATGGTAGACGGCGCTAGATGCTGCAACATGTCATTCGGTGCATAGCCACCTTTAAAGACGCATTGTCAACAACAGAAAATCGTACGAATATACCGTGGCGCCATCAAGCGGCAGTGATATTGTTAACCTTTACAGCGCTCTCCCAGGTGCACGAGGACGTACCAAATTTTCGCTCAATAGAGCAGTGACATTTGCCGCCATATTGGCACCAGATTGGCACCAGTATGGGTTTTGGAGGACATAACTACAAGGTGCACTACATAAAAATGGAGGGAAAAACAACGGAAGAGCGGATTTCTTAGGCTTAAAATAACGTTGTTTTCTCCAACAACAAAAATCGCGCGTTTTAGGTCTAAGAAATCACTCTTCACAGCATCGGCTTCAGTATGACGCCCTTCTGTTTCTCTCTGCAGTGCCCCTTGCAGCTAATCCATAAAGGCTCCAGCATAGAGTTATATACAATAATACTACGTCGTGTCACTGCTCTATAGTTAAGGAGGCACGGGCGTAGTTAGTTGTTTCGTTAAAAGATAGCGTTGTGCATTCCTCCGCTTGATGCAAGCAAGTGCTACGTAATACTAGATGTTGCCAGATTCTGTTGACTTTCATTCACACAATGTGCCTTTAATACCGCATAAGATACAATGTTTCCCAGCTGTCCCTTTTGTATATTTAGTACTTTCCCTGAAGCTGTAGTATCTTATCTTATCTCAGCTGATCTTATCTTATCACTTGTCTGCTTTAATAGCACACCCGGGAGGGAAAGTCGGGGCTCAACACCCGAAATTTAAAAAATAACAATTGGCAAATGAGACATTTAAGGCAGTTGAACAAATTCTGAAAGCTGACTTTGTAAATGCTGTAAAGGCGGTACTAATGTTGTCAAAAATTATTTATTTGGGGGCCCCCAATTTCTCCCAAATACGTCACACGGGCGAAATATCCCATTAACTCTCTTAAGTTCTGGAAATTGCAAAAATTAGTCGGCCGAACCCGTCTTCAATTTGTGTCGAGAGTTGAAAAACGCGGATTCGCCTTGATTCCTATATTTTTCTTACCGAAATCTCGTTGTTGACTAGTTGTTGTTCATTCGCTTACAGTTGTCCAAATACTTCCAAACCGGCTTTTGGTGCAAAATGTATTTCCAAGCGTTTGTATTTGGGCGAGTGTTCGAAAAGTGACGTAATAGAACCGTGAACAAAAAAAAAAAAAAAAAAACTTTTAGATTTACCTCACCATACGTGTAGTTTTGTCGGCGCAAAAATGACTGGCCGCACACCAAATTAGACGTTTACTTAGTCGCACGACAAAACATTTTGTCTTAACCTGTCTCAACGTGCTGCAGACGTCTCCAAAACCATAGGAATGAGCTGAGCGCCACACACCGGATGCGTCTCACGATGCGTTCTCACCGGATGCGTCTTTAGGCGTCTCACGACAACAAAGCGAAGCTCCATCTAGTTTCGTGTGACGGGGGGGGTCTCGCCACCAGATACGACGTTTCGTCTTGCAACGACGTTTTGTCGATTTTAATGTGCGGCGATTTTGGTGTAAAACGAAAAGTCGCGAGACCACCATCACACGAAACTAGAAGGAGCTTCGCTTTGTTGTCGTGAGACGCCTAAAGACGTCTCGCGACAACGTCACATCCGGTGTGTGGCGCTCAGCTCATTCCTGTAGTTTTGGAGACGTGTGCAGCATGCTGAGACAGGTTTCGATAAAATGTCCTGTTGTGAGACATTTTGTCGATTTTGGTGTGCGGCCACCCTTAGTTTCCTGTCTCAGTCGCTACCACTAAATCTTAGATTCAGATTCAAATTGTAGGATTCAGCACACCGCATGATCGAAAAAGACCCACTCGGCAAATTGTTTTCATACAAAAATTCATTCACTTTAATAAGGTTGTTTTAAAAAGGCTTGGCTAATACAGGTTCGGATGCTAAGACGGGTGTTTATTTATTTACGCCTATTATTGTAATAACGGCCGTTTACTCTTTAAAAAACCACGGGAATTTAGTGTTATCCCGTCCGGGAGCGGGGGTACACCAGAAGTGACGGGTTTGAGTCTGACCTGAGCCACCCCTGACATGTTAGAAGAGAAAAGGGCCCTGTGACGCCTCGTACTCATGTCAATTGTGGCATGTAAAACATCCATGCATCGTTCTGTTAGTGCGTCATACCTTCGAAGTATGTAGCCGTGCACTAGTATACTGCGTGAGAAATGTTCACTGTGTGGTAAGAAAGCTTATAAGCTTGTAAAACAACAAATTTTACTGTTTAAAATTGATTTACATCACCGCTGCCTAAAATTGTCGAAGGTCGCAAAATCAAAATTATTTATCGTGCTGAATTTGTACACCACTTACGATACCGAAAACAATTGCTTATGCTGCCGCCACCTCTGAAAAATATCTGAATACGTACACGTCTGATTAAACTATTATCATGGAAAATATTTAACTGTGTATTTGGAGATAAAATTTATAATTTGGCGTTATAATTTGTAGACAAATAAGTTTGGTTAATATTATAAAGAGCTTATGTGCATCTAATACAGATGTAAGCGTTAAAAAAAACTTAATGCTGTAGGCTAAAGGAACAGATATTGGAAAAAGACATGTAAACCATCAGCATCGCATTAATACGTGTAAAAGATTCTCCAGCGTCCCAAAAACAAGTTGGAGATTCTTTTACACGTATTAGTACGACGCTGATAGCTTACATGTCTTTTTCTTGCATCTGTTCCTTTAGAGCATTAAGTTTTTTTTTCAGATTTACACTCGGATTTTACGCTTCGCTTCAAATTTTACGCTTCGCTTTACACCCCCTGCTAGAAATCGTCTGACCACCATATTTTTAATGTGTATTTATTATTCTCGCTTTACGTCATGTATGGCCTCATCAAAGTTTTCAAGAAAATAGCAAATAACCATTCTCTGCGATTTTTATTCCCACTTGGCTCGTTTTATTAGGTTTTTTTTTTGGTGGTTGGGGGAGGAGTCGCCCCCTCCCTCTACCCCGCCCCCTCCTCTTGCACTACTGTTCGACTTTACATTTGCTGTTACAATTTGAAATTATTTGACTTGATTTTAATTCATTTTTAGCGTGTAGACCTATGAAGCATACCACAATGAAACTTAATGTTGCCAAATTGTGTTTCAAGTTCCAAGTGGTACAGTTATTTCGAAAGCATTAATTTATACTTCATCTTTTAGTAACTTAGCTTTGACACTAACTAACACGTAAAAGCGATGACAGTGTCCGAATTTGCCGGCGGCGGCGCAAGTTGCGTTTGATTTGGCTGTTGGTGGCGCACACCTCTAGTCCGAACGAAATCATTCTCAAATCGACGGTAGCGCCAACTTGGCTCCTGGCGGCGGTGACTACGCACGGACAGGCTCTGAAGCGAATGTTCACTCTGTGGTGTAACAGTATACTATTATATCGAACTGTATGCCAGATTGGCGGATTGGCCTGTGAGGAACATCGCCCATCGGCTCGTAAATCCGTAATACACTTCGCCACGGGTGCTATAACTAATTTTTCGTACGGTCTGTAACTGTTCAAATGAAAAACAAAATTAGTGGGGTAAATAAATGAAAGGTTTGCTTTCATAACTGGATTAATTATAAGCTGTGTTGTTTATGCAAATTTTGTGTCGTCACGTTTGCATAACTTTGTTATGATGCATTCAGGTTTGTAGCCGGTACCATTTGAGCGAGGGGGGGGGGGTGGGCGGCTATTTTCGTTAAAAACACATGTGTAGGAAGAACGTGACTTTTTTTTTTTAATCGACTGACGTTTATTATCTCGTTGCACATCACGGAAACTTCAAGAAAAATCATGTCGTTCACCTGCAGTGGTGTTTAAAAATCTTTTTATTTATTTTTTTATTTTGTCATTTTACGTGTGTCATCATTCTTTAAATTTGCGTAATGTGCTTGGCAGGAATAGGCTATATCTTTGGTGGATATAACTATGGAAAACATGGATTTGGACGACAGGGAAGATTTCAGGCGCAGTAAAGCCCAAGAAATGGCTCGCTTTTCAATATTAGTGATTGCGGACATTATGCGAACAGTTCAACGGGAACGTATTTCTGCAAACACTATACTCGCTACTGCTTGGGGAAGTAAATGTTTAGGATTCATGTGCTATAGGCGCAGAAAATCACACGTTGAAGAATTTCTACTTGACTCGAGTGCGTCCTAGTCGTATGTGCACGGATTGAAATCAGATATCACAGCTCACGAATTAAAATTTTGGTTGTGTCGTTTTTGTGTTGGAGGTTCGTATAGAGAAGACGGTAGTCCTTATCCCTCTGGTTCGATACGTCATCTGTGTTTTGCTGTATTTCGTTACTCGAAGGAAGACTGTCGACGTGCGGGTTAGAACATTATGTCAAAGCAGAATACTGCGTTTGCCGGATTTCAGACAACATTGGAAAGTTGCACTTGGCTGGTATAGGGACTGTCAAGAAGCAGGAGCAGTCGTATAGTATAGAGCAGTGACATTTGCCGCCATATTGGCACCAGTATGGGTTTTGGAGGGCATAACTACAAGGTGCACTACATAAAAATGGAGGGTAAAACAACGGATGAGCGGATTTAGGCTTAAAAGAACGTTGTTTTCTCCAACAACAAAAATCGCGCGTTTTAGGTCTAAGAAGTCACTCTTCACAGCATCGGCTTCAGTATGACGCTCTTCTGTTTCTCTCTGCAGTGCCCCTTGCAGCTAACCCATTAAGGCTCCAGCATAGAGTTATATACAATAATACTACGTCGTGTCACTGCTCTATAGAAGAAAATAGTGTGCTTTGAGATAAAGTGTTTTATTTGCATGATACAGTTTATTTTTATATGTGTAAAAAGTTTTTGGTTTGCGGGCCGTTGACGAACATTTGGGTTTGTCCGACGAGCAACTCGACTTTGAAGTTGCCCATTGTGGGGGAGTATGTACTGTTTAATGAGTGTTGTTCAAAAAATAATCAAGGCGGTGTTGACAGTTCCGTCAATTTTAACATCCTGCGCCAGCACGCGGATGATTTCGAACCCTCGTTGTGTTGTTAAGTTGCTCTGGGATTACCTGAAGTTAATAACGGACACTGGAAGATTTTATCGTCGTCCATTGCCTGACCAACTCAAGTTGTCAACCCAACCAGTCGGAGTCAACAGAATGCGGCTGTATTCGAAACAGATGTGCGCTTTAGCTGGCATTTCTGGGTTTCATTCTGGCCACTTTGGAAAGGTAAGTTTTTGCTTTTATTTTGTTTGGTTTAAGGGACGTGAGTGTATTTGGGCCGATGGGGAGGGGGGAATAGCGTAAGGTAACAAACATAATGTTGATTTTAAGGTAACAAACATAATGTTTTATACACCGGGACACATTATTTCCTGTAGGTAAAACCTGCCACGAATTTGTTGTATAGGGTGGGATGCGACGAACCAATGGCGCACCCAAGAAAAAAAATATATGTACTTGGGGGGGGGGGGGGGGAGAAAAATGAAAGATGCGGTGTGCCAAATTCATGTAGGTGGTCTGGGGCGGAACCCCGGAAGACAACGACTTTTCGGCAGTTTGAGCAAGCCCTATTCACTCGCTCTGAAATCTACTCAAGTTTCCATCGAAAGTACTCGCGATCAAAACGTGCTGCGCCATCCGTACGACGCGACGACAAACTAGCGTCAGCACAGCTACTTCCCCAAATCCGAGACTGAAACTAAAAATTGGTTCAATCGCACTACATGTAGTTATATTCTTCTAGAGAAGGCACGCGCTGGTCACGTGGCTCAACCGTCACTTCCGCAATGTACGCAGCTTCTGCTCTAGTGGCAAAATTGAGAAACTACTATGTCTGTAATGGAGTTTTGAGCACGATGCTTGAGCGGTAAGTCTAGCAAGTGGGTTATCCCGTAACGAAGTGTAGTTATTAATCCAAGGTTTGACCACCTTTGAGACACCTCCAAGACCCAATTGTAGAAATTTTTAAGTCGCAGTAGATTTCTTGCTTGTTTATTTTACAATTTTTTATTTGGTGTGTGGGGGGGGGGGGGGGAGCTTCCCCCTCCCCCCTTCCCCCGGGTGCGCCACTGCGACGAACAGGTAATAAAGGATAGAGGACTGGTCATCGCAGTGAAATCGTCCGAGTGTATAAAAGAACAAGCAGCGGATAAATTTAAAAAAAATTTCCGAATTATTTCAACCGCCCAAGCCAGCTAAGAGCTCCCGTCGTTAGATGTTTCAAGTGTTAACATCTGTTCAGGCTGTAAACAATTCTTGTGTTGGTTTGGATGACAATATCACTGATACTGAGAAGACGGGCAGATAAAAGCCACTTTTGGCGGTGTAGTTGGTATTGTTCACGTTCAGCCTGTAAATTCTCTCTCGTAGTTGGTAACGTTCACCAGCAAAATGAAAGTTCTCCTGAAGTAACTAATGATGTGGTTAGGGGTGTTTGTCCTAAGCAGGGTCTTTCGACGCGCCATTAAGCTTCAATCCCTCCTCCCCTTCCTTAAGGAAAAAAGGCGTAAGCAGTTGGTGTTTTCAAAAGGAAGACTTATTATAATGTGATTCAATCGAAATTTTTTTGGGGGGGTGGGTTGGTTAAGCATGTATTTAATTTTCTTGCCTGTATTATTACTGAAAACTCTGTCTGTATTATTAGGATTTTTAAAACTCTTAAAAGATTAAATTGGTGCTGTGTGGAGCAGCGTCAGCGGCTTACATTTTTTTCAGTGTTTCGGAGAAGAATAAATGTACTTTTTTATGTTGCGGAGAAGAATAATTCACCTATTTTATGTTACGTTAGTGTTTTTTTTTGTTTTTTTTGTTTAGAACTGTATTTGTGTTATTTATTATAAAGCCATCATTTTCGTAATGTAGAAGTGAGTAATTAAATGTTAATTAATTAATAACCACGCTAGAATTAATTTGCTTTATCTTTGTAGCTTAATAAAAGGAATATATGACATCAAATATTTTTTTCAAACAAGGAACGTGCGATTTTATTTTGTAGAAAAGGTTATTTGGACACTACTTTAATTGAGCTTAAAGAATAAACCAAATTTATTCTCGCATGGGTTTATTAAGCAATTTTACCTTACGAAAATATTGGCAATGTGATATCACCACACTTTACTGTGCATGATATCCATATCACCGCACTTGTGATAATCACACTTTAATTTGGTGATACGAATATCACACATCGATATGGAATGCACCTCTACGCGTTTTTAGTATGCTATTGTGAAAGTTGGGGACCGTACGATAAAATATCGATATCGAAAGATACATTTTTGATATCGGGGATACATTATCGATATCGAAAATTGAATGTTCAATACCGGAAAATGAATTTTTAATATCTAAAAATGAATTTCCAATATCGAAAAAAAGTAATGATTTTTTCAATATCGATAATTCATTTTGTGACATCGAAAATTCTACATATTCGAAAATTCTACATATTTTTCGATATCAAGAATGGACTTGTCAAAAATTCATTTTCCGATATCGAAAAATATTGTCGATATTGAAAAATCATAATTTTTAAATCGTTTGATTTAAAAACATTTATTTTTTGATATCGAAAATTCATTTACCGACATTGGAAATTAGTTTCCGCCTCCGAGAAATGAATTTTTGATATCGGTAATTTATTATCGATATCGAAAAATCAATTTTTGGAATCAGAAAATTAATTACCGATATCGAAAAGTTATTTTGCGATATCGATAAAGCAGTGATTTTTCGATATCGGAAATTGATTTTTCGATAGCGAAAATTGATTTTTCGATAGCGAAAATTGATTTTTCGGTATCGAAAATTCATTTAATGGTATCGGAAATTCAACATACTTTCAATTTTCGAATGAAATTTTCGAGAATGGAATTTTCGCTATCGAAAATTAATTTATAAATATAAAATGATTGTCGATATCGAAAAATTAATGTTTTTAAATCCAACGGTTTGCCGTAAGTGGGCAAAGATCGAACGATGCCAAGTATCGGTTGTTATTTGAGGGTGGTTACGTACAACGACCATTATCGAGTTAGACGCAAGTGCAAAGTGCGTGCATTGTCCTTGTTTGTCGATTTTCCTGTTCTGACTCTCAGGTTACGCCAGACTGGTCTGATCCGACTACCGTATTGACTGACATTTTATACTGCTCGAGTAATAACGTAGGTAGAATAACTACACCTGTCTGTCTCACTCTTCCGTATATTAGATGCGTCGAAACTGGGCTATGATACGTGCACAACTAAGGTACAGGGTCGTAAGATGCAGTTTTTTAAGGTGTATTATACCGTATTTTCTGGATTGAAATAAATGTTTCCACGTGGGAGTGTCCGTGGTTAATTCTCACTTCGTGTTACACCGTTTATCGCAAGGTCGGCTGGCAGGAAACCTGTGAATTTAACTTCCTGCCAAAATATAATTTTACCAAAGCACTGCTGAGAGCTAAGTTAACTTCACGGCACGCGCGTGAACTGGACTGAGGCGAGACGCAAGACACGCAATTTCTACCCCAATCGGTCGTGGCTTGACAAACAAAATCCCTTCCTCGGTTCAGGGTAGTTTAAACGCGACTGCTTTCGGATTCATGCGATCGCTGCACAAGTTTTTACTTCACTTATTTATTAGGCAAAAGCCTAATTTTAACGTAATTTTTGTCGCAAAAATAAAAAGTGTCACTTGTTTCACAACTGTCCGCATGGGGTCGTGACTGAGAACTGCAGTGAAGGGTGAGAATTAAATTGGAGACAAGTAGTGTGTGTGTGTGTGGGGGGGGGGGGGGGTGTGCAAAGAAGCGATTCGCCCCTTCTGTAAGATTCTGAAGGCTTATTCGGCAAATTGGCCAAGTCACTTTTTTGCATAGCTGAAAAAAAACCTTGACTATCCTAAAGGCGTATTTTATTTATAAAATACAAGTTCTAGTTTAAAAAACTGAAAGATTTATAGTACACTCTTATTTTTATGCGTAATGCAGTCGGAAAACTGATTTTGTAAAAATGTTTCTAACGGCACTTTACAAAAAGGCCAGCAAATGCCGGAAAATAGCAAAAACACGTCAGCTTCCAGGGCTCCGTTGGGGGAGCTCCCAGCGTTCTCCCAAACCCCTTAGCTGTTTCCCCCACCAAACCATTCGGATAAATGGTTAGTGTTGCCCCTCAGTACAAAACCTCGTTAAGCCACTGCTAATACTTTATGCGAATCTCGGTGTTTCTTATTTGACGATTTTTGTAGCCACAATTTAGCGCCGTTTATTCTTAATTTTGGACTGGTTTGGAGACATGTGGCCATTTTCTCCTCAGACTTTTTCCTCTCTCTAACAAAAAAGCGGAAAAATTTCCCCCTTTCAACCATTTTCAACCCTTACTTCCCTCGACTTCCTCTTTCTACCGAACGACAATGGATGGATCAGTTTCCTCCATTAACCCAGGCGTTAAACCCCTCATCACTAACATTAATTACTCCCCCTGGCACTTATCAGACTTAAAACAAATACCTTACAAATCAATTTTTTAATTTTCACTAAATGTACTTACATTGGAGTTTATTTTCGATGCAATATTCGAAGGCAGTTATAAAAGTGTCATACCCACACACTACGAAAGCGAAGCTCGCGTGTATGAGGACCACAGTAAAATGCAAAACACACTAACTAAAAATCACTGAGGCAAAATATTTCCAACATTACAAAAAAACAGGCTTACATGTGAGAAATCTTTAAAAAAATGCGTATAACTGTAAAAAATAATCAGGATAAAATACGAAGACAAGAGAGAAAAAACAAATGAACAACCCAAAGAAAACAAAAACGCATCATACTTTGCCGAAAGAAACGGGGAATGCAAAAGTTTTTAGACATGAGAAAAAAATTAAATTTCGATTAGGTTAACTCGTATTGCTAAGTTAGTTGGGTGTCGATCAAACCACATGAACAAATGTTTCTTAAGCGATAACATCAGATGTGGGCAAGGAATATAAAATTTACTGTCCAGAGATTTTTGTGAAGCCTTTCTTTTTCAACTTTAAACTGCACAACGTATAGACAGGATTAAAAGTAACAATTAACCTATCATGTATTGAGCCCACAGGCAGAATAAACCGTAAATACAACGCACACTCGAGTTTCATTCTTCGTATATTCGGCAGTGAGTTTCCGGCATTTCTGATTGGGGAGGATTTAGGATGTTTATCAGAAATATTTTTTACCCTGGGCATGAAATAACCGGGGGAAAAAATTCCGGGGAGAAAATCTCCAACGTAGGTGGGGCTCGGGGGAATATATCCGCTGTCGTTTATGAGGGGGTGGGTTGAACCCGGAAATAGGGGAGGAGTCCGGGAGTGGAGGGGGGGGGATGTCTACTAATCGGTTCGAAATAGCACCTACACAAAA